>JAOBRD020044772.1:0-10566 GCA_027575215.2 Hydrozoanthus sils
GGGTATATACTAAGTTTTGCTGATCTACAGCATTAACAAAGAACCCCATAAACCCACACGAAGGAAAGAGAAAAAATATCTGACCTCGGTGGGATTCAAACCCACGACCTATGAAACAGATCTACATCACTCTAACCAACTGAGCTACAGGGCCAGCTGGGAGTTAGGTTGTGGGATTTAAAGGACAGTATAGCTCGACCCGAGCCTAGAAATAACCATAGATTGTTGTCCTTTAGTGGCAAATGTGTAAATACAAAACTAATAAAGATGCCAACAACTATCATTGCTCAAATGAGATAAGAAGACATCTCACCCCATGAAGACATAAAGGAAGATGACTGCTGTTGTGAGACTCCCCCGGCTTGCTGGTGACAACATTCCAAACATTGCAAACACTGTTAAGGGAAAAATTATTGAGTAAGAAATTACATGGTTCATACTGATTGAGGAAAACAAAACTCCAAGAGTTTTTCAGGACCAAACCCCAATTCTCCCTAGGCAAAAAAAAGTAAAAGCAACTTTAATTCTACCACAATAGCAAGGACAATTGTCTCATTCTGAAACATTACATGTAGCACAAAGACCTCTGTATACACAAAAACTGACCCAAACCCCAAGAAAAAAACTACCTGAAATTTAGTCTGAATACAAAATAAAATACACAATTGAGAACAATATGCTTCAGTAGGTTTTGATTTGTTTCAAGTATTTTCCACAAAATTCCAAGAGTTTATGTAAATTTATTACTGTTTTTCCAGGAGTTTTCCATGGCCCTGGAAGAAAATTTCAAAATTCCAGAAGTTTTCCAGGAATTAAAAGAGTAATGTGAACCATGTTTTAACAGCTTGTTGACAGACTTGATCAAAAACAGAACTGAATGAGGAGTTTTGGCAAAACATGAACACACTAAAATATAAAACCAAATAAAGTTCAGATCATGTACCAAGAGTTATGACAACCATGCATAAGATCTGCACTCCTGAACCAACAAACACACATAGCAGGAATGACTTTGGAGGTGGTCGAAACACATCACCATGGACCAATTTCCAACCAGTTTCTTCCATTGTCTCATCCTGAAAAAATAAATCACAACAAATACATGTGAAAAGAGCTTTCTTTAACACTGGGCTGCACCAAGTGTTTTGAAAACTTTGAAGAAGAGTAATTACTGTAACAGTTATTCTTATCAAAACACAATTTATTTGGAAGTGTTTGTGGTTAAAATTTTTCAGAATGCAAATAAGACTCTGTTTTAAACTGTTTAGTTGAGTTAAAGGTGTGGATATGCCTGACTCTTGCACAATGCAAGAGACACCTTTTTTGAAAACAGAGCTGACAATTTTTTACTGGACTCATCCCAGCCTCTCTTCAACCTAACAAAAATGGCACTAAACGATTGCGATAGCACAATGCAACGCTAAAATGCAACAAAGTGAAGTCAAAAAATTCTTATATTGGGTTTGAAACTTGTCCTGGGGTGAAAGGAGTACTTTTTCCATTGAACTGGCATCTAATAACATGGAAATTTTATGCTTTTAACGTGGAATTGCAAGAAGAGCCTTTTAAAGCATTTTTAAATTGCTTCAATTTTGTAAAATTTTCAAACTTTTTCGCATTTTTTCTTTTGTTTTCGAGTGCAGGTTATCTACCGATGCGGGTAATCTGCTAATTTATTTTTCTTTTTGTGGCAAAAATGATTGGTGCGGGTAATCTGCTGTGTGGGTAATTGCCTGGAAATTACAGAACTTGAAGGAAAAAAATGCATCATTTACTGAATTTAGTTTTTTCAATATGAAATTTTTCAAAGTTCTATGAAATTTTCCAGGGCTCAAGAAAAAGTTTCCAGGGCTTTCAAGAGGTTTCCAGGGCTTCCAAAAGTTTCCTGCACCATTATTCCGCTCTTTTCTGTGCTGTTATTCATTACTCCAGAGTAGCAACTTATAAATTCTATCTTTCCCAGGCAAAACTCCCAGCCTTACCATGGTTTTCAACCTCACTGATTATTTAATTACTGACCAGATCATCCTCCTTGTTGTAGCGGGCAATGTCTCTCCTCAGTGTTCTGATCATAATCATTGCAACAATCCCTAAAGTGCACAAGGACATAACAATATTGCATGAGTTGAGTTTGACCATGACATTCCTATAGCTAATAAACACACCACATTTGTTTCCAGATTTGCTTGCAAAGGAAGGCAGACAAGCTCCACTCATTCATTACAATTGTTCATCATTTTATTAGAAACAATAACTGAGTCTAAGTAGTTAATTAGTCCCAAAGGCTCCACACAATCTGTACCTTGACACATTTGGCCAAGCAGTTGATTGCAAACGGACAAAACTTTAACTTATAACTTTTCTTTGTATCTATGTGCTAGGACTTCAAGCCCCCCTCCCCCCCAATTATTTTTTTAATTAGTAACACTGACAGAAGGTCTATGTAGGAGGCAAGTTAAAGACCTGTGATATCACGGGCCATTTACAGGGAGACAACTTTTAAAAGCTCTGTTATATACCTGATAGAAACAAGACAATAACCACTGAGTTAATGATGGCAAACCAGTGAATCTGGACATCACTCATAGCAAGGTATGTGTCCCATCTTGATGCCCAAACAACATCGCTTCTCTAATGTGAAACACAATAAACATTACTTAAACAACAGTACCAGGTACTGTAACCCAAAGCCCCACATTTTTGACTAACAGAAACAAATAAAGTCAACAGATAACCTGCACCATCATATAACCTGCACCCTTATTCAATCACTTCTTCCATGTTAATATCATCACATTTAATTTTTAAGTATAGAAGAAAATTATATCGAAAATATTATAAGTGTTGTACTTATAACCAGATTAACTTCAGAATCAAACAGGTAACCCCTGGTGGTAGATTACCTGCACATTCTCCACTACAAAGAATTTAAAACTAACAGTTAGCCCATGGGTTATAGGTCCGTGAAATATGTTTATACCATATATCCTGGTGTATAAGCCAAGACTTTTATATAAGCTGACCCCCATTTTGAGACTAACTGGAGTCAACTAAAATAAGTTAAATTGAGATGTTTACATTGAAAGAAAACAGAAATCATAATTTTCTCATATCGCCTGATAAATCCTGAGTTACTGTACAATATAATATAGTCAGAAATCACTTAATCCGTCAATAAATTTTCCTTGTAATTGTATGTGCAGTTCAGAATGGTTGATTTTAGATCCACAACAATTTATAAGGCTTAAGTCATATTCAATTTTTATATTAGTATTATTTTACCAATGCAACCGGTTTTGGCCGGTTCAGGAAAAACAGAACATTTCATATTTGCCGGTTTTGGCCGGTCCAGGAGCCAAAGGGTTAAAATTCACAACATTTATATTTTTCAAAAACCCTGAAGAATGTAAACGAAACTCAAATGTATACAAAGCTCACGTACCAGAAATAGAAAAAAACTTAAATTTTGTCCTTTCTTTGAAAAATGAAGTGCATTTTATCCCTACCTTCTGGTAAATACTAAAACAACTATCCCCCTCAGGGTCGGTGTCTAGCTCTAGATATATACCTCAATGCTTCGCGTCTCAGTATATATCCATCGCTATTCACCTTCCCTTCTAGGGATAGTTGCTAACTATCATTCACCAACTTAACAGGTCAAAACATAAATTAATCAAAAGAATGCAGTATGATGTAAAGAAGATGTTTCTGCTTCAATGGCATTTGTTCAGTACATTATTTCATACCTTCCAAACAACTTCATAGGTGAAGACTATTTCATTCTCAGCTGTAATACAAAAACTTCACCATTAGTTGTTATAAACTTAGGGAAAAATCTCAACCACATTTAACCACAATAA
This sequence comes from Hydrozoanthus sils, assembly GCA_027575215.2. Classification (NCBI taxonomy): domain Eukaryota; kingdom Metazoa; phylum Cnidaria; class Anthozoa; order Zoantharia; family Hydrozoanthidae; genus Hydrozoanthus; species Hydrozoanthus sils. The sequence continues at coordinate 3,861 of JAOBRD020044772.1, forward strand.
TTACATTCAGCATATAATTATATTGAAAACATTAAGCTTTTGACTGTATGTAGCTTCAGTCTTGTTCACAATGACTGCACTCACACTGTTGTGGGTTTTTAACAACTTTGACACGTGACAAATGAGGAGTGATAGGACTCAGCCATCTACATAGGAATCAACAAGCTGGACTTGAATCAAGACCAAGGCTGAACTTAACTACCCCACACCTGGGGCTGCCTTCTGCAGTTATAAGTTTCAATGGTAAAAAACCCAGGAAACTATGACTGAAACTATTGCGAACACATTTAAACATACTAATCTTAAACAAAGTTTCTTTTCAAAACAACACTCACAGAAAGCATTGAAACAATTGAACTGTTTTGAAGCTGGTAAATTTTTTAAAAGCAAAACTGATCTCTCAAATTTTGAAAGTTGCACAGAAACTTTCACTGAACAGGTTTTTCAACAATGACTCATTTAAAAGCTGTGTCAGTAACAAATAATAATTATAAATATTAAAGTGGCCAAATCTTTAGCATAAAGTGAAAGTTCTAAAAAGCAACTTTGTTTCAATTCAACACACACACACATCTAGCAGATCTAACAGTTTGAGAAAACATGACTTACTGCTACTCTACCAGAATTCCTTCAGCTAAAATGCAAAAAAATAATGACCTTTTCAAGACTTTTTAAATCAAGTTTGGAAAACTGGAGAAAAGAAGAAGAGAGTCTGGAAGATGGGAGAATTTGTCCATACATCTGGGACTGAAAGGGTTAAACTTGAGACAACATACCATTTTCATGAATTTCCTGTCCTGCTGTACGTTTTTCACCAGATTTGGCACACTTTCCTCCTTCAATACTGAATAGACAATAAAATTCAAGAACATTACAAGTAAAAACAAAACATGCTAGGGTTTTAAAAACCAATACACAAAGAAAGTGTGGAATAAATGACAAATTTAAAATTTCTTTGAGAAAAAGCTGAATCTGCATTTATTTAACAGTTGATAAGAGGAGGTTAAATTAATGCTTTCAGTAGCTGGATACCAACAACAAAGTAGATAGGTACGCAGATCCCATCTCATGTTTCACTCTCTCTAAACACTGTTCTTTTTTGTCAGTACGTCTTTCATATTTTTCATTTATTAAAACCAGCAGAAATGTAATAAACAATCGTTATTAAGCATCATGCAGACCTAATAAACTCTGAACACTTTGGAAATAGATACAAAAATCAGGATTTTAATTTTTACAATCTTGGCACATACACAAGGTCTAAAATGGGATTCAAGCATTTTAATTTTTAACTTTTCAAAGTATTTACAAATAAATTTCAATGTTCGTTTAATTAACTTGAAAGTGCTCATAAACCATACCTCCTGGCTTCTGCCTCAAATCCCACAACACGAAATGTTTGGCTGTAATAGAACATTAATAATAATTAATAATTATGAAAAACAAATTTGAATCATTAATTTTTTACTTAACAAATTTTTAATATCAGTAGCATTGTAATTGTAACAACTACTACTATTTCTGTTATTATCATTATCTTTAATGATAATAATAACCTTGCACAAGGTGATTATAGCCTGCATGTGAACAAATTTTCAAAATGGCTGCCTTGCCTTTTGTGGATCATTAGGAGAAAGATTCAGTTAAATTCCTTGAAAGAAACATAATTCTCAAAAGCATTAAGGTTGCATAGCACTTTTCAAAGATAAAATTAATACAATATTCCTGTTGAAAACTGTGCTATTGAGTGAAAGATAAAACTCCAGGTGAAAATATTTTAGACGTTAATTTGTGCGACAGAGCAAAATAAATAACACACAAATCTTTGGCAATGGCTAATTTTTTTCACTCTGAAAATCACCTGCATAATTTTACTACAACAAAATTTTATTATTTGCCCCAGGCTCATTGAACATCTAGATGATGAGTAACCCACTTTTCACCAGATATTTACTTCGCCTTCAGCAAATAATTGCTAAATAATAACTATTGTTAAAAGAAATAAAATCATAAGCTTTCAAGTAAAATTTCTAAAACTTTAGAAAACAAAATTTTAAACTAAAACCCTAAAAATTTTTGACTTACTGGTCATATGTATGGTACTTCAAGATCAACTTCAAGTGGTTATTAAGTAATATATTCTGAAGAATCAAAAAACGTAAAATAATTATCATTAATAAATTGCCAAAAATAATCTGATAGTTAAACTAAAATTAACATATTAAAGCTTTCTAACATTACTACAATATCAACACCCATACTTGATACTTTATTTGAACATGCAGCTCTTGGAATAATTTATCATAGGAAAAAAGAAAATAATATAAAAGAACTTTTACCAAAGTGTTTTCTAGTTCTTCAGGTAAATTAATAAAATATATTAAGTAATTCAAACTTGAGTCAAAATTAGTGACTGATAAATAAATGTATAAATACTTGGGAGAGAAAAATTAGTTAGTGCGTGGCTTAGAATGGCTACTTTGTTCTTTGTGTCTCTCAATTTATTATCTCTGAGCAAGCCATGGAGGAATTTATGCATTACATGACAACCAAACAGCTCACCCAACAAAAAATGCTTACATGTATTAAATCTATTAAAATCTCATTCTCAGTTAATAAGTGATATGTAATAACCACAATCTCAGTTAATAAGTAGTATGTAATAACCTCAATCTCAGTTAATAATTGGTATGTAATAACCTCACCTTATTGTTAACAAAGTAACCCAGTTTGTAACCATGTTCATACTGCATCTGTAACAACAAAATGTCATGAACTCTATAACATCAGTACAAGTGAAGTGGAAGCCAAAAAGCAATTTCATCGATCATTAATACCATAGTACACCATTCCAGCATAGCTAGCAGAATCTAGGTTTTTTTCATCTGGGCCCTTAGCCACACATGCCTCAGTGGTCAAACTGGGGACCGTTCTTTGCATCATGCTAAACCAACCATAAGGACACCAAGGAAAGCTCTAATCTACATCTCAACATGCAAACATTTTTGGATAATGATTTTTCCAACATTATTTTGCACAAATGCAAGTTTTCTGTGCCAGACAAAGTAAGAAACATACTTTTTATATTGCTTGTAAGAGAGAATTTGGTGTTTCATCTTCAGATAAACTTTGCTTTATTGAATCTTTTCCCAGTTTCTTGTCCGAAATGCCTCATTTGCATGAGTTATGCCGATCAACTCACTGCAGCTAAAAGGATTTACAGATTTTATACTCCAAGTCAAAAAAATAAACATGTTAATTCTTTCAAAATGAGAAGTAGCATAAACTGAGATATAAGTCAAGTTTGTTTCATTGAACAAAATTTTAAAACGTTAAAAAAAGGGGGGGTAGCTTGAGCACAAAGAACTCATGTGCACTTTTATGTTGTTAGGTAATCACGAAAAACTAGACAACAATTAACTAACCTCTCCTGTATCCAGCATTGGAAAGCTGGTGGCTACTGGAAGGTTATCAACAACCCTATCAAAAGAAACACCACAGTAAGCTAGTACAATAAACATCTAAATCCTGGCCAACCATATTTATTTCTATAATTGATGTCTAATGGCAAATTATTGTCTAATAAGTCTGGAAAGAGTCACTGATATTGATAAGCAATTATCCCCCAAAGTGGAGGTGATGAAGTGGATATTTAGCGAGACATGAAATGGCAAGGTAAATATCTATCGCTAGGCACCAATGCTGAGGGGGATAATTGCTTTTAATTAGTATATTATGCCAAATCAGTTGCAAATAAATTCAGATGAGAGTTGGTGAATGTCAAGTTTGAACCAAATTTATCAATTTAAATTTACAAATGCAAATAAAAAAAGCCTGCGTTCACTTTAATTGTTGTACTTTTTCTTGAAACTTCAGGGTAAAACAACTTTCATCCTACTTGTAAATACATACATCCCAAATTTAGTGGCCCTTTTTTGTGTTTGAAGAGAATGTCTGAATCATTTTTTTCATGAAGTTCCTCTCCCGAGGATGTTGCGAAATGAGTTGCCATTTTGACAGCTTTCTCAAAACAGTAAATATCCTTGGTTATTTATTGTTTCAGTGACCAATCAGAGCCCATGAAAAAAGCTATTCACTGATTTGGTATGTACTACTGTAATTTCTGGGCAATTACTCGCAGGTAATACATTAATTTTTCTGTGTTTGAAGAGAATGTCTGAATCATTTTTTTCATGAAGTTCCTCTCCCGAGGATGTTGCGAAATGAGTTGCCATTTTGACAGCTTTCTCAAAACAGTAAATATCCTTGGTTATTTATTGTTTCAGTGACCAATCAGAGCCCATGAAAAAAGCTATTCACTGATTTGGTATGTACTACTGTAATTTCTGGGCAATTACTTGCAGGTAATACATTAATTTTTCTGTGTTTAGATGTTGCTGCAGGTAATATGGAGACCTGTGCAGGTAATGCGATAATTTCTAAATCATTTGGTATGTATTTGTGACAGTCCATGCAAAAACCAACCCTTCGATTGTGTTCCCCTTTGTTTGACAAAAAACGCGACGAACGAAGCAAAGAAATGTTAAACGCACGCTCAAATGCATGAACAACTTCGGTGTGCTTATCTACTTTTCTTTTTGGGGCCAAAATGAGTGATGCGAATAATCTGCCATGCGGGTAATCTTCAGGAAATTACAGTAATTATAATTAAATACTAATTTATTACCTATTAATATTAGCTATGTCAACTGAAGAAACAAAGGCAAACTGAAACAAAGCTTGCATATGGAATGAAAAAGAAGTTGGAGAGGGTGTAAGCTTGTTTATCCAAGGTATCTACAAGCAGCTGTTGCCAATAAACAAGGTTAATTAGACAAGAATGTACTGTAGGCAAAACATCAGCAAGCAATTCTCATTGCTTTATGCAAAATTTATCAGGAAAACTGCTGATCTGATATTTCATCATTAAGTTATGGCTGTAAAACTTGATCTTCTCTTGCTCTTTACCTTCTTGATAGAGATTGTGCAAAAATGATATGACTTGATGAAGTTGTCAACTTTCCTTATATTATTATCCTTAATATTTTTTTAATAGTAACCATTGGGAGAATTTAACATTTCATACAAAGTCACTTAAAGTGCCTATGGCATGAAATATTTGTTACATACTAAGAGAAAAGGACCTTGCTACATGAGGAATAGCACTAAAAAAATTTGTCAAAATCTTTTATGGTTTAAACTGATGATGTCAGTTCATTGTTGGACAGGTAAATTTTGAATTTTTTAGAATCTGCTCCCAGTCCATAACCTTCAGATAATTTTAAGCCAAACTTGGGCAGATGATGTATCTCAAGGCATTCTTCAGAATAATTACTGATTTTCGTGCAAAGGTTAAGGAATGGCAGTGCTCAGATTTCAAAAAATTGAAAATTTGCAAGCCTGTCGAACCACAAAAGATTTCGACAAATTTTTTCACCTCTATTCTTCAATAAGCATGGTCGAGCTGCTTACAAAACAAAATATTTTGTGTCATCTATAGGCTTTTTAATGCTTTGTTTTTGCACTAACTAGGGCTTTCATTTATTGTTACTGAAGCCCCTAGAAACAAATTAACGAGGATTTTGTATCTATAAAACAAGATTTGGTTTCAATTGGCAAGCCTTTTCGTGAGAAAAATACACGTGTGCAGCAACTTGCATGCGTGAAACAATATGCCCAACATAAAACACCCAATTTATTTGAGAAACATGTTACCATTGTAACAGTTGTACAGACTGCTTTCGCATTAACAATGGAACCTGTGGTGTTGACAATACTTTGACAAAAAACAAAAAACTGCCATTTCAAACTACACAAACCAATGCAAAACAGGAAACAAGCCAAATGAAAATGTGGTTGACCACAGTCACACTATCATCAAATTGGCTTGTTAAATGTACACTGTCTAGTAGGTAGCATAATAAATTTTCACTAATTTCATGTTGTCCAATTTTGATTTAATTTTGCATTTCATGCATGTGAATAAAAGCACCCATAACTCAGTTCATGCGTGTGCCTACACGTGCAGGTGCGATCGCATGTGTCAATCAAAAAGGCCTGAATTGGTATTTGGATTTTGGAGAACTAAACAAAAAAATAAACCTTGAGATATTCTTGGTCTCAGTAAATACTTACATGTGGATGTAGTATTCATCTTTGATCCGCTTGGCTATGAGCTTGGCCTGCTCAGGAGACACTTTTTGTGTACAAAGTGTCGTACATGATTTGTTCCGATACATTTGAACCTGAAAGAGATGCATCCATGACTGTAAAGAAATCAAATCAAATAACTACAGTAATGATCTTATAAATAAAAAAAAAATAATAATAATAACAACAACAATAACAACAATAATAATAATTAAAAGCAGAACTAAGCAGTGCTGAGTAGCAGCCTGAATATTGCATGAACATTGAAAATTATGTATTGAACATTGAAAGTGAATTGCATATTGAAAGTGTACCAAATATTAAAAGATGATTTTAGTGTAAGCTTTAAAAGAGACAGTAATTTTATAACTTAGAAATAGTAACATGAGATTGGGATTGATTAATTAACCAAAGGCACAAGAAATGCTAATCAGTACCATGATATGAAGTAGGTTTAACACCAGTACAAAACCGAGTATGATCGATGTACTTGCCAACGTTGGATCAGAAGATCGCGATCAGTCGAATAAAATATGAAAAATTAATATGTTGTCAA
>JAOBRD020044877.1:0-27094 GCA_027575215.2 Hydrozoanthus sils
CCTGTTTGGCTTAGTTTTTCTTCGATTTAAAAACATACAGAAATAAGAACAATTTAAGAACAATTTGAGGCTCAAATTGCCAAAAAATTAAGGATAATGAGGTTCGGCCAAACTTACTGGTTCTTATAAAAAAAAGCGTGTAGTAAGAGGAAAAAATTAAATTTAAAACAAAATTAAAGCATGGGTGTTGTCTTACGAAATTTAGCTTTGTTTTTTTAAAAAACTAAACTATGGTAAAAGATAAACCGATGCTAATCAAAGTATGACCTTCGGTATTCAATTACATGTTTGCAAGAGTGTACTAAATTATTTCTTCTAAAGAATCGGCCGCGCGCGCCAAAGTGATGCATAATTTCAAGGCTAAGGTATTCGCTCACGAGTTACTTTCTTCTGCAAGACGAAATGAGGCTTTCATCCTTTAGTGGTCTGTTATCGCTTGTGACATTTCTTTACATCGCAGAGCCATCTCTTGCAGGTAAGTATATGTCGGTTCAATGTCGATGTTCACAATTCTTTGTTATAACTTTGAACACTGTTATCAGTGTTTGCCGAAGAAGAAACTGCGCTCCGAAAAAGTTAATGAAATTGCATTTCATTTCGTTTTCTAACTTAATCGCGATGTTCAGATTCAGCTCACTAATTCGTCAAATGTTTTACAGATAATATTTTTTGTACCCTTTCAAACTTTAAGCCTTACTAAGGATGTTCAGTTCTCTAGTGTCGCTAGTGTCGTGCTTCACTTAGCTTCGCCAGCCAGGAAAGTTTCCGTCTAAAACTCAAAGTTAACAATTGGTTACAACAGTTGCACATACGAAAAAAATCAAATATCTAAACTAATAGCTGAGGAGCTAAATATACTGAGGGTAATGCCTACAATGTCATACACCACAACAATCATGTTTTCGTGTAAATCCGAAATGACGTGAAATATCATGGGGGGGGGGGGGTACAGGATCCGCCGATCCACGCAATTTCAGTGCCAAATCCGTCGATCAGGCCATTGAGAGATCCGCACTTCGGCTAGAATTATGCTTTGAATCCGTAATCCGCACAAGTGTTTTGCCAAAATCCGAATCCATCAGATCTATTGGATCCGCAGATCCGCTGAAATTATTGTTGAGACCCGTAATCCGAAAGAAATTTTTGGCCAAATCCGCCGATCCGCAGACCCTTTCACACCCCCCCCCATCACCAAGTAACTTCGGTGCCAAGATAAATCAGATCTATCTCTCCATGCAATTCTGTTAGCTGTTTCAAGAATATTTGTAGACACACAAAACAATAAAAGCTGGCCAATAAACAATTAGTCCTTCCTCGTCGGACTCCACAAGTTTAGCGCTCTATTTCCCAAGAAGGAATAAAACTCGAACTTATTGTTCAAGCCGTTGAGTATCGCGGCGTTTCGACTGCTTATTGCTGGTCCTCTTCAGGCAAAGTGTAGACTGCGATCTTGTTCGTTTAAATAGGGGGAGGATCGGCGCGTTTTGAAATGCGCGCGGTATCTTGAAGGATCTGACACGTGTTTGATGTTTGCGTGCGGTTGTATAGTCAAGTATCATCATCTAACCATGAATAATCGCTTTCAATTTACTCGAACTAACTTTTTTTTTGTAATATTGTCATTTCTGGGTATTGTCGTTTGCGTTAGAAAGTTCACAAGATCTTTACACAAAGGGTACATGAAAACAGAGAGATATCTGGCGTAATGTAACATTTTTGGGGCGCGACGTACACTGCGTGTTATCTCCACACTGTATGATAGAAAATCAGGAAAACTGTGACAAATTCCAATAACCAACAACCTACTAGCACCTACAGCAATTCTTCATTGTTTGTTCGTTCGGCTGCTTTCTGTTTGGTTGTTTGTTAATTTGCATGCATGTCCTCAGTGTGTATCTACTCGTTTTCTATCCTCCCTTCCTGTCTTTCTCCAGTTCGACTGTCTATCTGTCTACTTTTCCAACTGTCAGTCTGTCTGTCTTACTGCTTGTAAGCTGGACCTGAATATGCCAGTCGGGGACTGTCTACAAGGTAGTCTGTTTGTCTGTCTATCCAACTATTTGTCCGTCTGCTTTTCCAACTGTCTGTCTGTCTTACTGCTTGTAATCTGGATCTTGGTATGCAATCCACAGACTGTACACAAAGCAGTCATTCTTTCATCAGTCCGAAAGTAGTGTCTATGTGTCCAACTGCCTTACACCTTGTAAGCCAAACCCGGTACGCAAATCTGAAACTATATCTGCATGACAGATGAGGTACTTTATTTCAAGTCCCGTTGTTCTCTCACTAGAAGGACTTTGTGCTCCCTGGACCATATGGACCCGCTGTAGTTCTACATGCGGTCAAGGAACCCGGATCAGGGTAAGAACGTGCCCAGGTCTACTCGGACACGACACTCGCCCTTCTAGACTGCAAATCCAGAGATGCTCTCTAAAGTCTTGCAAGTCAAAAGGTAAGAACTGCGAAAACGTTCGTAGCCGTTTCTATTCTAAACGAGTTCGTTTTTTCAGTTACAAAAGAACTAGAGCCCACAAATGTGGAGTCCATCGATTGAAAGCGAACTAAAGTCAATCGTTCTCAAATATTTGTTTGCTTCTGATTGAACAGTTTGGTTTTAAAACTTTTAAACCTTTCCCGCTAAAGTCCACTCAGATTTCCATTCGGGGTCGGTCAAATGAGTACCAGCATACACGGACCGTTTCATGTACAAGTGCACTGGCGGCAAACCGCCGCCTGGTTAGCTCAGTTGGTAAGGCGCCAGTCTTTCGTGCGGGAGGCCTGGGTTCGATTCCCGATGCCTCAGGGTCTTAAATAACTGAGGAGAAGGTGCTGCCTTTGCCCTAACATCTGCAAACGGTTAGACCTTCGCGTCTTCTCGGATAGGGACGTTAAACCGTAGGCCCAGTCTCTCGATCTCCGATCGGGGAACTTAAAAGAACCCACAACACTTGTCGAAAAAAAGTAGGGTGATCCAGGTGTAGTGGTCTGTCTACTACTAACTGAGGGCAACTCTTAATGAATATAGTTGTGACCCGTATATAGCAGACTATCTAAGACCCTCAATACCAAAGTCAACTATAAATCATTGTTAAGCACCTTTGATCGTATAAATATGGAAAAGGGCACTATATAAATGGGAAACATTATTATTATTATTATTATTATTATTATTATTATTATTATTATCAATATTATTATTTTTATTACTATTTATTAATAATAATTAATCATCGTAAAGCGCCTGTGATTATTATTCACATGGAAAGAGCGCTATATACACCACCTTTACGTTTACCTTTTTTTATTTCTTTTTAATAGTCAAGGTCCAGGGGATTGGTTGTTTTTCGGATGGCACTCCAAGTGCACTTGGTACTTTACTAGCTAACTGGAGATCCTCCATCAACTGGTGGCGTATCGACAGGATTGTGCTAAAATGTGCACAGGCTACCCAAGCTCGGGGTTGGCGATACTTTGGAGTTCAGTTCTACGGCGAGTGCTGGAGTGGAGCAGACGCCAAGAGAACATACAACAAATATGGGCGATCTACAAACTGTTGGAATGGTGTAGGAAAAGCAAGCTCAAACTTTGTGTACAAAATCAAGATTTAAAAACCTCCACGTACGTAGTAGCCCCGAGACTGAGAGGGAAATGGGGCGAAAAAACGAACGGCTACCACGTAGGTGTTCAGGGTCGATTCTGACCAGTATACGCTTTTTTATAAGAACAACAAGGTTTAAGAACAACTCAGTACTGAAGAACAAGCTGAGGCTCAGGCTCGATAGCTAATTTTGTTAATTTTACTGGGTTTCAATATTTAACTAAACAATACGGAAGGATTTTGATCATTTTTAAAAGAATGCTTCGCAGTATTTTTTAAAAACTTTTAAAAATTCTCAACAAATTCGCATTTGTTGGAAGAGATTGTTTCTGGTAAAATTTTACTGTTTATTGTAAGTATTTTGAGCCATCATACGCATACATTTAAAACCTTTTAAATAATTTGGAATTTCGAGAATTCTTTCCTTAACGTTCCTGCCTTTCTCCGTAATGTGTCTGTTCGAGCGTAATGCTGCACTATTCTTTGTCGGTCGTGGCCAGCTAAATAGTAAACAATTTTAAAATAGTAATCTCAAATCTCATTTCATGCTTTGGCTAAAAGCCATCTTTGATTTCAAATCGAAACAACTTTTTGCACCAAACAAAGCTGTAAAAAGGTTCCAACTCAAACTGGTTTTGTCCTATTGTTAATAGTGATATCAAGATTGAAGTATTTTGAAAAATACCGCAAACCGCAGGCCGAAGTTTGCGGTTTGCCGTTTGCCGTATTAAATATTTGGCATTTAAGATTCGGGGTTAATATACAAGTTCACATGAATCAAGAGTCATATCTAAAAGTAAGATTATGGATGAAATTGTAACACCAGTGTGTGGAAATGCACGTATAAACTTCTAACTTACCGTTTCAAAGCTTTTTTTGTCTTCTTCTTCGTGCTTCTAGCAATCGCTCGAGTCGTTCTCTGCAGTCCCGGCCTTTCACTTTGATAGGTTTTTCAGGTGAAGAAAAAGACGTTTGCAAGTGTAGAGTTTAATTCCGCAATCTTTTCCCAATCATTCGGAGATTGTGGGTTCTGGGTAGCAACCCCTTTACAAAGCATCAAGTCGTGTTCAGTTTTAGGCCATCTAAAAGGAGCCATCTATATAGAAAAACAATGAATCACCAAATACCTAGAACTTGTATGTTTAAAATAAACCAGGCCCGTCGGAACGAAATTGATATGGGGAGGAGGGGGGGGGGGGCTATGAGCATACCATAGAGGCGCAGCCAGCGTTATTCTTACATGGAAACAGTGAATGACGAGAAATTATTGATTGATGGGGCTGCAGCCCCCACCCCCCCATTCTTCCGACGGCCTGTAAACACATTTCAATTATTCGTTTCAGTTGTTTGCGATTGCGACGCAAATCGCCAATTGTACTGGATTTTAGAGAAATGATTATTATAGAGCACACAAAGTGCAGAGACAAACTATTAAAGTGTCCAGGCCTTGTAAATAATCGAATATTTAGTGCCAAAACACAAATAAATCGCCGAAATTGCAAATTTTGCTGTGTAAATAATTATAGTCGCCACGACGCCATATTTGTTTTTGAATCGTAAAAATTCGTCTCACGACTCCTTTCTGAAAATAAACAAGCTACATGTTCAGGAGTTAATAAAAGAACAAAGTTGAATACAAACTTTATACGCGGGTTTGCAAAGTTAAAAAGGTCGAACAACTTGCCGTATTTCACCTACCGCAAAACACCCTACCTGAACCGCGAACGTCAAACCGCGCGGCAAGAGTGAGGTCACGTGACATCTTGACGTTTGCCGTTTGCGGGAATCCCGAAAACACTTAAATTTTTTAATGTCACTAATGCCAAATTTGTCACAGCGTTGGCTTAACATCTGAGCTTCAAAACAGTGTCAAGAAGTTTTGAAACTCAGCTTATATTCTTTGTTCGTATGATTTTTACTTTAGAAAACTCCTTCGCGAGTAGCAATTCAAGAATCGACTACAAAACGTGAATGACAAATTGTATCAAAAATCACTGACGCCGTTTTGGCAATCAAGCTGTCAAGAGAAATAAATGATAACAAAGGATAGTTTAGCTCACAATCGAACGGACTTGGAACTTAGCGAAGCTAGGAAAAAAACTGTCATAAACAAATCGCTCAATGGCACTGATAGACAAAACTGAATAAAAATTTGGTTTAAACCATCTTATGGAGTATTCTATTTGCTTTCCACTGATCATATCTAGGTTTAGGGATATCCGATGCATAGTAAAAGAGTTTCGGATTGATAAATGATAACATCTCTCAAACTCTACACCGTTACTTAGATCAGAAGCTCATAAATGATGGAAGCAGCTGATCATGAACATAATATAAAGACTTAAGACAGCATAATTTTCAAAATCCATGCAAGTTGACATAAGGAGAACAAAGTGGGGCCAACAAAGGTGTGCTCAGATGTCGTATGTCCCACGTTTTATGGTCTTTTGTCGCATCTTTTTCTAGTGTAAAATGTCAGCTGTCGCATTTTTGTCTGAACAAAATGTCGCTATCAAAATTTTTTATCTTTTGAAGCAATTATTTGCTTTGATAATTTCTTTACAGCTCCAGGCGTTGTCAAAAACAATGAAGTAAAAATGACGAACAAATGTGTCTGTGTCATTAGCATGTTCTAAAAAATTTAACTTCGGACAAAAAGTATCACGAGAAACTAATTACATGTATTTCTGGCCGATATTTTGATCATAGTTGATAGATCTCTGATACCCTTTGGCTTTGTCGCTGTTGCAAATCGTCGCACTTTCCGATAATCTCTGTCAGTTTAAGACCGTGTCGTCTGTAGGCCTATTTGTAGGCCCAAAAAGTTGCCAATCTCGCAAGGGTGAGATGACTGTTTATACAAGAGTGTGTTAACCATTCAATTAACAAGCTTTGTAAAACAAAACTAAACATCACGCTCTCAAGAAAGTAAGTTTGAATCCCCCTTTTTAATATTTTTAAAATAAACTAACATTTGTTTATGTATTTTGGACTGAAGATTTTTGATTTGTGTCAATACTGCACGTGCCAATAACCAACTATAAATAAATATTTTAAGCTACAGAAAAGCTAGAAAATAATACATGTATACACTTTACTCTTTAGAGATGTGTTTGTTTCACTTTATGTTTCGTAGAAGGCGTGCGACTTTTACTTTTAGGGAACATTTTAATTTTAAGATATTAAAACTACAAACCAACATCGTGTTGCCAATTATTAAAAGTAAGATTTCTGATAATGTGCCGTAACAATGATTTGTATAGGTAATCGCATGGGGCCGAGTAAAATTAAGGATTAATTTCACGAGTTTTTTTAAATTTTTTCCAAAATTGCCAAGTTGCTTTGAAAACGCAAGTGATATTAATCCTAAATTTTACGAGGAACCAGGCGATTACATGTTTATGACATCGAGGGCAAAATTTCATTCTCCGACCCACGAGAAACCATTGCATAACTTAACTCATTTCTCCCAAATGAAACAAAATCTTTGCAACCTCTGAAAACATTCGTAAATCTTCGGAAGAGGTTTGAAATCGTTTTTAAGGCATTTTTATTACTTTTAAAAGAGTCGGAAAATCTTCGGACATATTCGGAAACGTTCGGAAGTCTTCGGAAAATGTTTCTAAGGCATTTTTGAGACTTTCTAAAATTTTGGAAAATCTTCGGAAATTTTCGGAAGTGTACCAGCGACCAATCAGCGCTAAGTAATTTTGCCCTGATTAAGAAAAAATGCCCCCGCTGTTATCCAATCAGCTCGAAGTCATTTTGCCCTCTATGTTATAATGAGTGTTATAAGTAGCTATTTTGACAGTTATTCCAAGAGCACGCGTTGAATATAAATAGCCAAAGAGACGCTTCATAATAACACCGAGTAATAACAGCCATAAATCATATCATATCCAACAAGCGCTGATGGAATAATTGTTTTAGTAGAGATTTTGAGTTACGTATCGATTTGTGAAAATGACAGCTAAATATATGTTCAGAACCATATTTCAGCTTTACAATACTGCGCAGTCAATTTATCAAACTAACACTTTATATTATAATAACAAAACCTATTCAATGGTCCTGTTGTTTGTTATGGTAATTAACCCTGGATTTGAGCTTAAATCGTCTTTTGAACAACTAGGCGCCCAGGAGACAAACTGCATCTCAAGCTGTTTGGGAAAAATTTTTCGTATGTATGATACAAAATTAAAGATAAACAGAATTACATCGACTTTGATTTTAAAGATTACGAGGTGAACTTTTTCAGAATTATAAAAATCTCTATTTGAGAAGTTTGGTCCGATAATACTTGACAACCATTTTTAACCAGAAAGGATGGAAGGGAGTTATTTATTCTAGATCTAAGTGAGAAGTGTTTCATGTTTTACAACAACAACCTGTGCTCCACTTTCTAAAACTGCTGCCGAAAAACCTAAAACTACACTTAACTGCGTCACCAACTGTAAAACAACGTACAGAAGCCTGGAAAAACTTTCTTTTTCAGAGCTCGTCGTAAATATAATTTGGGGAGCGCAGAAGAGAGCCAACAGTATTATCAGAAAAAATGCAGACAGCTTCACAGTTACAGTTTTTACAAACTTGTGATTTCCTTTAACATCAGAGTTGCTGGACGTTCCTTCAAGTTTGTGTTTACGGTTGTGTAGAATCCGTGCGGCACAAACTAGTGAAAGAACTGCTGGGAAGACGTTGTGTATGAACACCAGCAAAGAGATACTTGCTGCTACTGTGAATTTGCTTGCCTTAAGCAACTGACACTTGAGCTGGGGAGCATTTTCACTTGTTGTCTCGTCAGCACATGCTGTCAATCTCTTCTTGTAAAGTGCCATTGGAATCAGAGGAATTACAGGAACGAGGAAGATACCAAAGAGTGCTCCCAACATTACTCGACACGTGGACAACGGGCGACTCTGAGTTTGGCCAAAATAAAGAACCAACACTATAACAGCCATATTATAGAGCGCTGCGGCTTGTAGCCACATAGAAAACCAGGTCACAAAACCAGGTAGGAAATCTTCTGTGATTTGTTGTGTGAACTGCTCCAACGAAGTGAGGTTTAGCCAGGCCTGACAGACGACAAAACTGATCATAACGTAGAGCAAACTCAGAGACAGAAAAAGAATTTTCACTCCATCGAGTCGACGCCAGTTGGGTAATACGTGGAAAAACATGTAAACAAAATGTAGTAAAACTGCTATAACTCCAGTACCGGCACAGATTGGCACCAGTAATGTTGAAATCATAGTGCAATTAACAACCTGACTATCATATGAGACAACTTTCTTTTCCTTCAGCTTTCTTCATACGCGTATTACATTGTGAATAGAGAGCATTTTTGAATATGTTAATGAGCAAAGTCTCGCTACAGTACAGGGCCGAGTTGTTCAAAAGACAATTAGTCCTAAACACAAGGGAATAAAAAGAATAAAGGAATAAGACAATAAAAACCTATAAAAATATTCAATTATTTAAAAGTATAGTATATTGACGTGGCCCTGCTTGGACGAACAATCATCACATTGATTTAGACGCTGGAATCATGGCACACTGCAACAACAAAACATACAGACAACAATTCAAAACCTTTGCCACGTCAATATACTATACTTTTAAATAATTGAATATTTTCACAGGTTTTTATTGTTTTATACCTTTATTCATTTTATTCCCTTGTGTTTTAATTAACTTCGATTTTTATAAGTTTTATCGTTCACGCTTAATTTATTCAGTTGATAAAGGCTGTAGCAAGACAGCCGAAAGCTTCTATGTTTTAAATTTTATTCAGAGATCGTTTTTACACATTTCATCATGATTTTACCTCAATGCTCTTCCATTTTTAATCAATTAACTCTTGTTGATAAAACAAAGATACTGATTTTCCAAAGAAATGGAACTCTCTTGGGGCCCTCCCTTGAACAATTCTCGCTGTGTGCTGGTGCAGTTTTTATCTTACTCATCACTTCCTTCCTTGCGCATAGCAGTGTCCCCCCCCCCCCAAAAAAAAAAAAAAATACACACCAAGCAGCGTTGTCTGCGAAATAATCCACCCTCGACTTGTATTATATCATAACTCTGTCTTTGCAAACGTCGAGCACTCTTGCTCACGAGTCACTGTTTCAAGACGACCAATTCTTATATAATTTACATACACGTTATCATATATACAAAAGGCGAGAACATAAATCAATCAACCGAATCCAATACTCCAATAAGCTTTCATGTTCTCTTTGAGTAACAAGCCAAATTCTATTTCAGTTTTTACTAAGTTGCTTAAGGGAAGTAAGATTTAATTTATATAACTCCTATTGTAGTCTCTCAGTAAAGATATCTTAAAAGCTGAATACGCGCGCGCACACGTGAGGAAACAGCTGAGCTAACGACCTCGCGAGACTTTTTGCATAGCCGTTTCCTCTCGTGTGCGCCGGGCTTAACGCTACGGACGCCAGCCTAATGGAGGATCTCAATGGGGTAGCGTCTTATACGGCTAACGGTTAATATTTTGTATTTTCGTTACGGTTAACGTGTCTGTTGAGCGTTAATCACCATTGTTTAAAATATTTAAAAATTAATTTCGGCATTGTATAGCCTTAGAAACATTCTGGGATAGAAAGCAATGGTAATATACCACCATCAGAGCTTTCAACCCCCGAAATTCCAAAATCTTGTGAAACATTCATGAGCACAACGCTATAGTCTTGGATTCCTTTCCGACAGTGGCCCGACCTACTAACAATGCGATTAGTCTGGAAATTGTGTTATATGCCATATGTGGTATGGGGTCCCAGAGAAGTGGCAGGAGACCGTAATGTAGTGGACAGCGTTTTTCGTTCTTGCAGTGCTTACAACTCGCTAGTATTGCATAGCAGGGCTGGCGGAAGCTCGTAATGTATCGGCTAACAGAGAAGGTTTTAGCGAGCGCCAAAGGCGCGACTCTCTAGGGGGTCCGGGGACATGATCCCCCTGACAAACTACACTGGCTGGAATGCCAATTCAGCGTATTTGGTGGTATTTTGAAAAGTATTTTATGGGTCAATTTTTATAAATTTTGGCGACGATTGCCAACTGCGACGAAGAAAACTTAGAATGAAGCTCATTACGCCTACTGCACTATAAATCCGACATAGTGTATTTATGGTATATACGATATGATTACAAGCGGAACAAAGGACTCGTAATAAAAGACGCTTTCTTCCATTTAAAAATTACTTTTTTGGCAAAAATATTATGTATATATGCAAACATATAAATATTTTTTGCAAAGAGAAGAATAATCCCCATGTTCAAAAACTCAGCGTCTTCAAAAACAAAGAACTTTCTCTTTTTTAATCTTGTTGACAATGGCTGGAAACTCAAGTGTCAAACCGCCAAGGAATTCTTGTATCTTGCTTGAAAAGACAGACAAATAGAAAGCTCAGCGTGTAAACAATCGCGCGACGTCGCCTCGATCGCTGCTTTCTTTTCCTCTGGTTGGTTAGATTCTGGTTAGAGTTCGACGCTACCATGCGGGTGAGTGGGTGAGTTGACCGCTCTGCACCATGATAAACTCAGTATATGAGGTCTATATCTTAGGGCCGGATAGCGAATGGTAAATCCGAGACTGTCCGAGATACCGGGACGGCCTTTTTAAAAATCCGAGACCGAGACTTGGGAAAGCAATGAACAATCTGAGATCGACACGTACGAAAAATCCGAAACCGAGTCTTAAAATACCGTGGCACCAAACAAATTTCAATCAATTGAAAATAGAGATTTCGAACTCTGCTGGAAATGCCGAGAATGCGAGCTATTTTGTGAGAAAATCCGAGACTGCGAGACGAAGAAAAATAAAAAAAATACAAGACCTCGAAACACGACTAAAAAGATGATCACTGCCTGCCTTATATTTTGCGGACTCGCTCCTTAACTACTGACAAAAGCTTAGTAAGTCCAGCAAGATCTGTCAAAACGTCTGCCAACTCTTGCTACGTTCGATCACTGCTCTAAAAAAAGACTTCGTTCGACTGACAATTTTAACACTTCCGCTTTGCTGAATAGCGCGAGTATTGGATCTGTCCATTAAAGGCACGTAAAATAAAATAAAACAATTACAAACAAGACACATGAAGTCTTCCAGCCAGACCTTAGAGTTTATTTTTATGGGCTGAATTAGTCGATATTTAAGAATCTAGC
Organism: Hydrozoanthus sils; assembly: GCA_027575215.2. Taxonomy (NCBI): domain Eukaryota; kingdom Metazoa; phylum Cnidaria; class Anthozoa; order Zoantharia; family Hydrozoanthidae; genus Hydrozoanthus; species Hydrozoanthus sils. The sequence continues at coordinate 11,777 of JAOBRD020044877.1, forward strand.
TTATTTCACAGACTTTATTCTTGCAATTAGTTTCATTTTACAAGTACAAGCCGTTGAATAGTTCAATGAAAGTGCCGTTATGCAAAGTCGTCTTATAGCTGAGCGAGACCTATAAAGCGATTATTTTACCCGTAAGCCATTTTTATATTTACTCAAATTTCATTGTCGTCCTAGGCTCTGAGTCTCTCCTAAAACTACTCATATGGACATAATCCACATCTTGTGGGCAGCTTTGGGGTTAAGAATTGAAATGCTTAGCGCTTTTAGGCGAAAAAGTGTAAACAAGAACTAACGATTTCTTTGGATTGGAAAGTCCGGAATAATAATTGTAGTTTAACTTGAAGAATAAAGGAAACAAGCGAAAAAACATAGCAACAAGAATAGTTGAAGCTCGTTTATTTATTTTTCGTCAAACAAGACTCTCCTTCCATTTATTTATTCTCAGCATATTTGAATGTGCTTTTCCCCCCATGAACTCAAAATGGCAAAATTTTGTTTTTAACTTTCACTGACGCATGCATCACTCGACGTTGTTGAAACCGCTTGTATAAACGTGCTTCAAGGGATTAAACCCTCAAACACTCGTTGTTTAAATTAAACGAACCGGAGAGGAAAAGAGAAAAGACAATATTAGAAGCGACTAGACTAGTCTCTTTCGATTCCCTTCCACGGATATATTAAAGTTGAAAGAAGAGACGCAGTTTAAGAAAAGATGAGCTGAACTCGCAAAGCACGGCCTTTGTGAAACTCACGCAAATATGTTGTCTTCCATTTTCCTAAGGCTATGTTACGAAGATAATGATGCATGTAAATCTAGACTCTGGCTGAATGAATAGACTGTTTTGGCCTCTTTACGAGGAAGAAAATTTTCGCTGACGACTGACAAATTGTGTAAGAGTTATCCGTTTGACAGGTGATTAGAATGTTACTGATGTGATAATGTGTATAGTTATTTGGTTCTCTTGCCGGGGAGTGTAACCGTAAAACTGAAAAATTAAAGTCTGAATAATGGTGAATGTCCACATCGAAAGGTGATTTCTATCTAGGTCTCTTTAAAATAGCTTAAGAAAGGAGAGATCAAACTTGTAAATTATTTAATTGAAAATTAAAGTTGAAAAACTCCTTGTCATTTTCTAACTTATAGTTGAGTAGCATGCAATTACTGCATGGTCAAGATAAAACGAATTTACAAGGGCGACAATTAAGTCGAACCGCACCAAGAGAATGCATTAATATTTTGTTTGCAAATAAGTTAAATATTCATTGAGGCAGCTGAGAATGTGGAATGATTAAAATATTGTTCAGTAAATCACTCAGGTATAGTTGTTTCATCTTCTAGCTTTGTCTTTATAACTCTAATTCAGAAATACGTGCAAGCTTCTAGTGTTAAATGTAATATGTTTCTTTGAAACAAATCCGAAATTTTTAGCTGCTCACTAAGCTATTTTTCTAAGTACATTTCGCCGCCAATAAGCCCCGAGGTATGAGGAAGTGACCTTAGAACAAAAAAATCAAGTTCATAAATCAGTTTAACTTACACGTTAATGATGCTGAATGTAAATTTTCGCTGCTGAAAGGCTGGACACGTTCTTACCAGTTCATACTTAAATGGTTGAGACCTGGTGTACGTCTGCGAAGACTATTGGTCAAAGGATTCTCGCAATACCCTTTGTAACTGGGCACAATTCTAGGTGTCTGTCATTGTTACTCAAACGTTCTTTGAGTAAGCTACAAAGGTCCATCCGCAGAAGCTCCCAGACTGACTGAGTACAACTAGTGAAGTGAACAAGAAACAGAAAGCTCGCCTAACATTTCGCTATTTCAATTGAGAAGAATGAAAATCACAAGTGTGTTCCTCGCGGTTTTTATTCAGTTGCTTCTGTTCGACGAAGGTGAAATGTGGCGACGGCGGCGAAGACGAAGACGATGCCATGCGAGTAACTGCAGGGTGAGTTCATGGGGGTCCTGGAGCGGTTGTTCACAGGTGTGTGGTAACGGGGGAACACAACATCGCCGCCGACACATAACCCACACACAGATGTGTGGAGGAAGTTGTCCGTACCGTCTTTCCGAGACCAGAAATTGCAATCGCTTTTGTCACAATGGAGGAACTCCGCGGAACGGCTACTGCACCTGTCGCCAATACTTTGGTGGGAGGTGTTGCGGCAGAAGAATTTGCTATGCCCGAAACTGCGTAATGAGTTCATGGTCATTTTGGAGCTGCTGCTCGCAAAAATGCGGTAACGGAGGGACACAGAAACGGCAGAGATTCAGAGCCATAGTCGAGCGATGTGGAGGCAGCTGTCCGTATTCTTTTGTCCAGACCAAAGCGTGCAATCGCTTTTGTTACAACGGTGGAACTCCAAGGAGCGGTTCTTGCGCCTGTCGCCAAGGCTACAAAGGAAAATGTTGCCGCAGACTTGTGCGGCCAGCAGGTTAGGGATTTGTGCCAAAACCAACGTTAGTTGCACACATAATTTTTCTACGCAAAAATTTTCCAGACAGCGGCATGCAATGAAAAACGATAATGACAAAGTCCAGGTAACGGTCGAGTCGACCGAAGAAAATCGTTTCTTATATCTTAACAAAACATTTGTAGCCAAAATCTTTTTAAGTATTTTATATGGAGAATTCAGTTTTAGGCAAAAATAAAGATAACTAATATAATCTTAACGACAATAATAACGATTGCGAGAACAATAATGTAATCATAGCGATAACTGAAATGATATTATGACAACGATAATGATAAAGGTGATGAAGATTGTGATAATGATGATGATAATGATGATGGTGATGATGATGGTGATGATGATGAAAATGATGGTAACGATGATGATGATGACGGTGATGATGATAACGATTATGGTGATGATAATCATGGTAACGATAATGATGATAATAACGATGATGGTGATGATAATGGTGATAATGATAATGATGATGATGATGATAATAGTGAGGGTAACGATTATGGTGGTAATATAATAACGGTGATGATGATAATAATGATGATGATGATGATAACGGTGATGATAACGATGATGATGATAATAACGAGGATGATAGTGATGATGATGATGATTATAGTAATTATAATGATAATGGTGATAATAACGATGATGTTGATGATAATAATAATGATGATGATGATGATATAGGTGATGATAACGATGATGATGGTGGTGCTGATAATGATAGTGGACGGATAAAACGAAAGCAACCGTTTGATTACGAAAATTCTGCTTTTGTCGGATGACTTGGATCACTACTGAGATGGTCTCGTTGTTTTGGTGCTTCACCCGCATAAGCAGGTTTTGAATTTAAGACAAAGTAAGAAATTTTCTTTACAGTTGCAAATTTACATTTTGTTTTTGTTACGTTTTGTGCCTTCACAGCACATATGCGCCGTCTTGTGATTTGTCAAAATAGAAGTGCCACCGTTCGTTGCCCTCGTAGAAGAAAAATAAAAGTGGTGCTTGGGTTTTACGGACTGCTTCGGCGTACAAAGTGCCATCGTGGAAAAATTGGCCCGAGGTAAATCAACGGTTATGTTAGTTGTATCTAAATAAGTCTAATTGTATATGTTAAAACTTTGACTGCCGGCCCTTCAGGATCCGGCGCTGTTCCGATTGTGCTTTTTTAGCAACTTTTTTCAATTCGCAAAAAACCGAAGCTGTTATAAATTAACGACTATGAACATTGTGCACTTATTGGGGGGGATTACAGTCAAGATATTTAAGGATAGTGAAAGAGTTGGGTGAAATATTTGTTGAAGACAGCAACCAAAACCGCAAATGTTTTACCGGTCTTTAAAAACATTAAAATTGGAGGGGGGTGGGTGGGTGGAGGGATTACAGTTGAGATTTTTGGGGGATAGGCTTTGAAAACAATAAAATCGCCTTCATTTTGGTAAATTAAACGCCGAGCTCAGGTGACGCAGATTAAAGTACTCGTTGAAACTTTTTTAGCTGAAACGCGTGTGCAACAACAATGCGAACTAAAGTTTCACCAAGGTGTTGCACCGCGGTGTTTGCTACTTGCACAGCGTAGCGTAACAAGACCCAGCAAGACAAGTTTCCAAAAAAGATGTTACACGGTGAAACCCTTGTTTTTATTGCAACTTCAATAACTGCGACTGTTGCAGAAGAAGAAAGCGGTTCTACTTTTGGTAAAACTATCTCGCAAGGGAAACTCAAAAAGGTTTCACGAAACCGACTATGTTACCAGTGCAACGCTTGCTGACTGTTTTTGCATCATTGTTGCAATCGAAAAAACTGACAAACCGATTGCTGATAAGCTCGCTACAAACTAATTAGATCTAATAAACAATAATTAAATACCTCTGCCATGTTCATGCCTTTCTTGTTAAATTTTCCGTTTTTCATTACCTCTTCTGTGTTGTGTTTGTTTACTTATTTATTGTTCGCTTTTTCTTTGAGTCAGCAATCCAATCTTAAAAAAACATGTGTATTTTTCTTTGATCCAAAATTTCGTCGTTGAACGTTTTAAACGCACCCTAGCTCGATTGGCTCTGCCATTCTAGGGGGCCCGTACCAACAAATATTCATGTCTACTATTCAGTTAAAATTTTGCGATAGTCTCAGTCTCTCTAGAAGATATCTGTTCAGTATTATTATTAAAAAAGAAATCTTAAATGCCAAACCAGCCAAGAAAAGAATCTATAAGAAACTGTAAACTTTACCAGATGTACAAAAACAGGATTGTTCTTGTTGTTGTTGTTAATGTTGTTGAATATAAGTTCAGCTACAGTTTCAACGTGTACTAAACAGCGGCTTAAAAGGACGTGACGTCAATTTGACGTAGATTAAGGAACACTGCCCCTCCTACAAACAAAAGAGTGGAGTGTAAAAATGCCGGAAAAATGAACATTGCAGCTTGATATTTTCCTGCTCCGACAGAACTATTTTCATTTCGATGGGACGCGACGCAAATTCCTGAATCTACATCACAGTGAACCTGTCATCCTTTTGATCAGCGACAATGGTTGACCCAATAAGCCTCGTAAAAAATTTGCGTTTTGTTCAGATCAATCAATCATTTAAGACTATGCATACTTTTAGGTAAGAAAAGAAAGGTTTTGGGTACTTTAATACCAAAGGTCGCATTTTCTTTGAAACTCTTCAAATCTGGCAGATAGCCGATGTGTATTAACTACAATTGTTTTTTTTTCAGATTTTGCATATCTTGGCGTTCCTTCAGGATCTTGAAGCACCAGTGTAATGGGAGGCCGCGTTGCCGCATAACGGTTCGCGACAGCATATATGGTCATCAGAAATGTCGGGGCCGCTCTAAATACGTGGATCTCGTATACAGGTGCACCTTTTAAACGGAACGGACACAGCCGGCAGGTGAGACAAACAAAGCAAACACTTTTTCAAAACGGACAGATTATAAACACTGACACAGTGAAAGATTCACTACAGCATCGTTAAAATGGGCTAAAACTGAAAAAGCTAAATATTTCCTCGAGCCTGTAAGTGGCTCATTAGGTCGGCGCTTATTTCCGGATTCAGTGCGAGTTTTATGTTAACTTCATCAACAAACACTTCGATTAAGCGCTGCATTTGAAAATAACTAGTATGGCGTTCATTTGGGGGTTGCGCCCCTTAAATTTTCAGAGCTTCAGATGTGGCGCTCATTCGGGGGCGGCGCTCAATCGGGGACGGTGCTCAATCGGGGGTGGCGCTCAATTGGGAGCGGCGCCAAATCGGGGACGGCGCTTCATCGAGTAAATATAATACGGTATTTGCACATGTCGCTACAAATAGTTCTGAGCAGTTTATCATCAATACAAAATTAGAAAGCTCGTTTATTATGAATGTACCATCGATCCTGAAGGTTGATATTGAGGTCGGTTTTTCATAAAAATTGAACCTATATCATATGTTTGATACGTCACTGATAAGATTTTTCTTACAGGAAAATTGGACCGGTCATCAAGTGCTGTCTACTTACCGAAAAAGATGGGAAAAACCTATGAAGTGATGAAAGAACAGAACTTAAAGTTCTGTTAAAACCTAAAATGTGGGATTAAGGTTGGGGCTTAAGTTTTAAACCGCTTCCATAAAATATTACGCCAACAAGTTTATGCTTATCATTTTATTTAGAATAAACTCGGATAAGGGATATGTTGTGAAGGGTATGTTGCTGAAAATAAAGCTCATGGAATATACATGAAACGGTATATTGACTCTTGTTTCTATCCATTCTATCCTATTTTGCGGGAGGGTGCGATCGAACGAGGAGACGGACCAAACGAGCGCCGAATTGCGAAGGGGCAAGACTTTATGGGGGTCGGCCTTCCGATCCTGTTATAAGCGTACTTTGAACCCCACGTGATGTTGACGCCACGCTTTACGTTGATTGGCTGAACGGTTTTGAAGGACAAAATAATCCCATACTTTGGACCAATGCAAACTTAGTTTACTCGCAATACCATAAATATTTGTGAATTGAAATGGTAAATGGCTGCGCTGTGCCTCTTTTTACGAACTGCTACAGACATGATTCTCCCATCTGATTTTATCGTTTACCACTGAAAAAGCCGAAATTGCTTAAAATATTTTTGCAACGCATTCGATGTGAAAGCATTCCGATGAACGAATTTACAAGAGTTTGTTGTGCACATTTTACTTTCAATGGAAATCCCAAAAAAAGGCTCGGACCGGATGACATAACGAAAGAAATATAAAACCGCCGTCCATGCAAAACCATGTGACGGCTCATTGAGCAACACCCATTGAGAGTACGACCGATATATAGCCAAACGAGTTAAACTCTGTGTGTAAATGATATCGTTTGATGGTGTTACGCAGTGCACAGTTGCGAACGATTAGTTTAATTCTACGGAAAAGCGTGCACATGTAAGTATACTTTTGGGTTTTTAAAATGCTTCGGTGTCGGTAGCTTTAAAAGCGGTTTATAACTAGTATTTGTAACGAACATTTCGACAATTCCGTGAAAATGACGGTAGCTTGCTTTAATATTTGTCACGAGCAGTAAAGGACACTTCGGTGAAAATAACGGTTACTAGTATTTGTAAGTATTGGAAGTTAACAGATCACATTAGCTGCTATGCTATGAATCATTACCAATATAGTGAGCTTATCCTAGCGCCCGTGTGCTAACATAACTGTATTACACGTGTTTAACTTTGTGTATTTCTAAATCACCCGATAGTATTGCTCGCAGCCTGTTGGGGGAAAGGGTGCAGGCGTATACTGGTTTATATATCACTCAGTATGAAAATTTAAACATTTTGGACCCATTTGTTCGAAGGCTGATTAGCACTAACCCAGGTTAATTTTTTAACCCACCATCTTATTTCCAGCCTCTACTCAGACTGATTTGCACTGCAAGTTTGGAATTGACAATTTTTTTCCATGGGAAATCAGTCCATAAAAACTGTACACCTTGCCCTACAAGTCTCTATCAAGCTTAAAATTATACTTTTTAGTTAGATTAAAACTATTGTCATCTAAAAACTCAAAAATCGACTAAGAAAAAAAATTTCCAAGTCCTAAGTATGCTTTTTACCCAAAAAAGATTGCAATGTAAATTTTGACCGAGCAGACCGGGGACTGGTAACCTGTGACGTAGCAGCAGTGAATTGTGTGGATTTTGTTTAAAATCTTCACATCTTTTAAATAAGACAAAATTTTTATTTCAAACAATTTCAAGGGAATAATTCATTAAAGTTATAACAATGTGACTATTGTAGCCAGAATCCACTGTTTTGAGATAACCTTATGCCTCCTGCTACGTCAGCATTGCACGTTTCAAGCCTAAAAATGTAACAGGAACAGCGAGAAACTGTTTCATTTTCAATAATTACTGCTATTAAAGGGTTCTACTTTTCATCTGCTAATTAAAAAAACTAAGCTTTATAGAGACTTTAAAGATGTGAAAAAAGCTAAAAGCCGCAAAACAATCGAAGACTGTCTAGTTCTTACACGGACCATTGCCTAGAAGAAACAAGAAAAACTTTTGTGAAGGTTTGATTGAAGCGAGGGTCTTTTTACTTAAGACTGCCAAAGATAAATATTAGACTGCCGAGCCGGTGAAAGCACAAGATCTCGTTGTCACCGGTTTCGTTGCTTTGCCGCTCGCTCTCAACACTTGGGCCGGCAAGCTAAAGCCAGTAAACGTACAAGAGAAAAGGGTGTTCTTTAGCTCAAAAGTGAGTGATTTCAACACTTAAGTGCTTTCCAAATTGGTTAAAACGTCTCATTTTGGGAGAGAGAAGACGTTTGCAGTTGTTCAGTTAACTATTATAAAACGAATTTAAACGCCGATTTCAAATAGAATTATAAAATAATTTACATAATACGTGCTCTGATTGATTAATAGGTGTGTTTGTACTTGCTCATACTTTTTTCATATATATATAAAAAAGAAATAAAACACAGCTACCGTTATTACATAGGCTAATGCCTTGGTTTGCATTAGCCTGTGCAAACACGATAGTTGTGTTAAACTTTTAAACGCCGACAAAGAGAAAGCCATCTGGGACTTGTCAATATAAAGACACAGTCACACAGTAATACGCAAAGACACGACACGACACGACAGCAAAGACACGACACGACACGACAGAGAAGAAAAGAATGGACAAGACAGAACATAAAAGACAAGACACGACAAGGCAAGGCAAGACACAACTCGACACAGAAAAGAAAATATACGACAAGACAGAACACAATAAGAGAAGACAATAAGAAAGACAAGTCACGACATGGTGCGAAAAGACGAGGCATGGCAAGACAAAACTCGACACGACAGAAATGAAAAATAAAAAAACGATGCATGTATGTTGTGTGTTTAATATGTCTACTAGTGTAAACAATTTATTATACAATGCAAGAGGTGCACGCTTTATTAAACTAAATGGATTTCATCCTATGCATGCGACGTTACAGACTCGGAATGAGGAAGAAAATCGAGCAGTCTTTTATTCCTCTCCACTCTTGGCGAGGACTTCTTTCATCTCTGAATCCGTTGTTTCGTGTGCATGTTGTTGGAGCATTTTGTCACCTGCTGTAACTCCCCAACCACAAGGGCGCGAAAAAGCGGGGCAGTAAGGCCTGCCACTGGCTGGCTTCAAGTTTTCCCAGTAAGATCGGCGCGCTCTGAAACACGAAAAAATTGACAATTACAGCATTAGTTTCTATCTCCTCATCTTTTAATTCCTTCTTTCTGACCACCCAACCTTTTATCCCTTTATCTTTCTACCCATTAAGAAAATATCTTTCTACCTTCCCTCCAACTTTCTATCACTCTATGTTTCTATCCCTCCAGGCTTCCTTTTCCTAGAACTTTCCATCCTTCCATCTTTTTACTCCTTTCTGTCCACCCATCTTTCTATCCCATTTATAATATCTTTCTATCCTTCCCTGCATCTTTCTATCACCCCGTTTTTCTATCCCCTCCATCTTTCCATCTATCCTTCCATCTTTCTATCACTCCCTCCATCTTTGTAACCATTTCTTCATCCTTCCCTATATCCCTCCATCTTTCTATCTGTTTTTCCATCTTACAATTTGTTTCTCCATCCTTCTATCTTTCCATCCCTCCATCTTTCTATCCATTTCTCCATCCATCTTTTCTTCCCTCCATCTTTCAATTCCTCCATCTTTTTATCCATTTCTCCATCCTTCTATCCATCCCTCCATTTATCCATCCTATCCTTCCACTTCTCTCTCCCTTTTTTTTGATCCATTCAACCATCTTTTTCTTCATCTGTATCTTCCCACTCATCTTTTATTTTGCCACCTGTTTTTCTTTCTATTTATCTGTATGTGTCAGTGTACTCATCTTCTTCTTCACGCAAGTCCATTTTGTATTAAAGCTCTTACATGTCTAGATTGTTGGCAAGGGCCTTGTCTATGTATGGGCTAGTTTAAAAGTGCTTGACGGGTGTTCCTATTGTTTGTTTGTGAAGAGTAACAGCAGATACCTTGCTCTGACCCAGGGCTTGGTATGTTGACGAAGACCATCCCCCCAAGGTCCGTGCTTTTCACTTCCTTCTGGGAATTTGTTTCCATGTTCCTTGGTAAGCTATCACAAAATGTTATTAATTTAGTTTGGCAATTTACACTTAGCCTATAGACCATTATTGACAGTGATCAAGATTTGAATATTCTTTTGTCAACATTCAATTCATCCTACTAGCCTCATTCTTATGTTAAACTTTCAAAAGAATATGTTATCAAAACGAGGCTAGTTGGGCTTATTTGGATGCAGACAAAATAAAGTTTAAATCACCTCCATTTGTGCATAGGTTGTATACTTTTTTCTTATCTCTATATCTAAATAATGCAAATAAATAAATAAACTAGATGTTACGGCAGGTAAAGATAATGCTGTCAAGCAATTGTAGAATACCCAGGGATGTCATTTAGAAACGTACTGTTAATGACCTCCACCCCTTTCAGTTCCAGCCAGTTATCATCTACACTTCTTACATAAAACATAACATTTGATACTGACAAAATGATAACTTATCAAACACAGAATTACTGAAATTTAACGCAAAATTCTCGCAAGACCGACTGCATGGCTGATGTGCGGGGTTACTCATTTCATTGACTCATGGAGCGCTTCCTTATTTGGATCTAAATCTGGTATGACCTCCTTATTTGGATTAATAAATGTTTGTACTTTGTGTAATGCTAAGCAACTGCCCTGCGGAACAACTGACAGACAAACCGCATGATTGGATCTGTCCATTCAAATCAAGAACTCGACTGCTAACAACATGATACATCGTTAAGAACATATGCTGTCGAGCAAATTCAATTTATGCATCATTGTCACCATGCAATTCATTCTTGTCAACTTGTTACATTGATCGACACTGAAAACTTTAATCTAATGCTCTTCCAATTATTCAGGGGGATGTGTGTCTCAAATACTTGTCAAGGTCTCATGTTCCAGGGGAGGGGGGGTGGGTACTCTCATATATTGGCTATTCGGGTATGTGCTGCTGGAAAGGGTATGGTTTTCTAGCCATTTGCTCTGGGATACGGTGTAGTAATCATAGGAAATTGGTCTAGAATAGGGTCCCACTTAACAGGACCGCTAAGCTGACAAAAATTGTAATGACAAAAGATTGAAATCAAGAACAATTAGGCATTTTATACCCAGGGTTTTATAGGTGGTACTCTAGTAAATGTCAAAAAAATTTGCAAATTTATCCTTGTAAAGGGTAGGGCTTCTGCAAACCCAGCGATACACCCCCATCCAAACTACCACCTCTTCCTTCCCGGTCTCATGTATACCACTGGAGCTTCAAAATGTTTACAACTGTCTGTAAACCAAAATCCAAGTCAAAGTCCCAAAGCTGGCCTCCCTTGACCCCCCTCCCCTCCCCACACACAATAAAAACAAGATGCTCAACATTGAAAAGGTAAAAAACTCTGCAAATTTATCAAAAACATCATTACCTCCTCAGCAATAGCTCGAATGTGATAAGCCTCAAACCCACAGCAACCTCCAATGTATCGGATACCAACATCATAGGCTTTGCGAGCATATGCATGTATGTCCCATCTGGTTGCAATGCGAGGTTCCAAACCTAAAAAAATGTGTACACTTAATGAATCAATTATTTTAACAAAATAGTGATAAGTTGAGAAGCCAACAACCCTCCCTCACACAGTGTCCAGTTAATTGCAACATATAACAATATCATATGTATAATGTAATGCTCTGATAAGACCCCAGGCTTATAAGAAAGAGAGAGAGAAAGAGAGAGAGAGAGAAAGAGAGAGAGAGAGAAAGAGGGAAGGGGGGGGGGGGGTTGTTAGAGTGTTTACGGTATGCAAGCAGAGTTGAACATTGACTGGTAATTTGTTAGCACAAAAGGATGCATTGAACAATGTCATTGTTAGTACAGCATTAATTATTTTGTTCTCTTATTTATGTTGTTAAACTAGTACATATTAAGTTAACCGTTACTGTATAAAATTATAGTACCTATGATGCAGGGTTACACCTGGCATCATAGCAGCCATGTTGGTTCCCTTAAGCAAGAGAAACTTGAAGACTTTCTTTTTTGTTTAGGGCACAAACATGGCCACTTGGTCTTAACTTTGTCTTTGAAGTCTCTAGGGAGTGATTGCAACCCAAGAATACAGAGTAAAACTTAAGTTTGCATCAGCGAATCAGGGACAAACACAAAAATCCAGGACTTTCCTGAACTATTTTAAAAAAGCAAGTTAATATATTTTCAATTCAAAAGTACTAAATTGAAGGACCTAGTGCAAAAATGACAGTAACTTTATATGAAACACTAAATTCTCCCAATGGTTATAAAGAGATAACAGGGATAATGTAGGGAGAGTTAAGAACTTCATCAAAAGTCACTTATGTTGTTTTGCACTAGACCCTTCAATTTAGAATTTAGTTGTTCATCCCCCTTTCATCACCCAATGCATCACAAGTTCATCAACATTAAATTCTTTAAACTCAATCACACAAAAGATCAACCAAAATTAAATAGGGCAAAAGAAATAATTATCTGTGGTTCCAGGGATTTCAATAGAAGTCAGAAACTGCTGAATTTTGCTGCCTATTTTCCGAGTTTCTTGCTGACCCCCTAGGGATACAGCCGTTTACCTTAACATGGTCTGGCCACATACTTTAAAACATATTGAAACCCCTGGATTCACTACACTGATCAAACATAAAGCTGAACAGTTAACATTGTTTTTCCAAGTATTTCAAGGTATTAGATCAAAACAACTTGCATACCAAATGGAAATTCTGGCAAGTCAATGAAGCCTTGTTTTCCACAGTCAGGTGTGTGGTAAGCAAGGGGCTGAACCATATAGTGAACTTTCAATCCTTCTTTTTCAATGGCTTCTTTCATTAATCGTACAGCATCGACACAAATCTTGGGACCAAAATGACAGTTGATTCCAACAACATCAGCACCTAAAAACATAAACATTGTTATGACCAACTTTTTCAACCCTTTGTTTTAAGTTGCTCAAACTTGAAATTATATTACACGAACTACAAAGATACAAACTTTATCTTCCAGCAGTGAAATGACATCTTGCGAGTGAACACAGACAACATTTCAACAAAATGATGAGAAGAAAAAACTTGTATCTCCAAGCAACTTGTGGGATACTTGGAGCATATCAAAATGAAAAATTCAAAGCTTCATTGGATGTTTAGATTAATGTTATTTAAAAAATAGTTTGACATGTTATTTTCAACAAAAATAAAAAGGAACAAGTAATCACTTGGGGATTTTGAAGTATCATTTTTCGTACAAGTCTTTCAGAACAAAATATGTAAGCAAAAACAATTTTTGTTATCTCATTTGCATATTTTATAAGCACAAGAAAAATTAATGCTCAAAGCTCATTGGCTGAAATTTGGTATTGATCACCACTTGTGTTGCTAAAACGAATATCCTCACCATGCATAGGGATACCAATATTTTCATTCTGGCATCACTCAGTATCCCACTGCAGTTTGTATAATAATATTGACAAATTTAACTATTCTATACCGTTCCTTGAACAAAAATGAGCTGTGCACCATTTTGGTGACCTGTCCTTCAATTTATGTACCTGCTTTAGCCAACCGGACACCACACTCTCCTGTTGAAACACCATGCATGTCTCCTTCTGTTCCAATGCACAGGGAGACCGCGGTCGGCAGTTCGGTTTCTTTCAGAACTTCAAGTGCCCACACAGCTTCTTCAACATGCTCAAAGTACTAAATTACATTCAGCAATAAGTAACTAGTTTTCTGCAATTTAGCAATGTGTTACCGTATTTCTGGACTATTAAATAAATCCTGCACTGCAGAAAACCCGCATCAATCCCCACATTTTTATGACTAAGAGAAACAAATGTCAACAGATAACCTGCACCATGTATAACCCACGACATAAATCACTCACTTCTTCCAAGTTTTTTTTTATCACATTAAACTTTTAAATCCAGCAGAACATTAATTTGAAAACACTACATGTATGTGTTTTACTTGTATAAAGCCAGATCAACCTTTAAATCTAATACTGAGATAGATTACATACACCTCCTCCAATACAAGGCAAAAATTAACAGATAACCTGCAAGTTATTTAATATCAAGTGAAAATTTGAGTTAATTTAGGCAGTGTGACATTGTATTCACCAGTCAGGCCATTTCTACCCACCCAAGAGAAAGTATATTCATGATAAGCAAGTGGGGGGGAAGGGGCGATTTTAATTCCAGCGCTGTTACAGGCAACCCATTTAACACTAGTTACCATAAATGATACAGTAAAAACCTGTGTGTAAGAACCTACATTTTCCAAGGTTTTGCAAAACAGGTTCTTATGCAGTATCTTGGGGTAGTTATTAGCAGTTTAGGCTAAGTAGCTTCTTAATTACGTTCTTAGTTTCTTTGGAGGAAACACAGTTGCTGGTTACCATAAAAAAATAAATAACATCTTTTGCTCCTCATTATATTAAGCATTTATATCAACTGAATTGAAAGGGATAATAATACTGTATGACCCGATCATTTTAACCTCTCATGGAAGGATTATCAGAAGATGCAGATCGATACATGTTCTTCTTAGTTTAAGTTACAGTAAATGATATTGTCCTTCTGTTGAGAGGGTTTTTCTATTTCTTTTGTAATTATACAGTTTATGTTATGATGCTTGCATGTGATTTGGGGGTATAATAGGATTTTTGCAATCTACACGAAAATGTGTTGCTTTGCAAAGCAGGTTTTTATATTTTGGGATATTAAAATGGCAAATTTCCAGGAGCAAATTCTTAAGTTCACAGGTTCTTACAGATAGGTTCTTTTAACTGTAGCTAAAAAATGAGTGCAGAAAGTTATACAGTCATATGTACCTCTGCAAGTAGGAAGTCCACTTTGTTCTCAACGAAGACCTGCACTTGTTTGCGGAACTCAGCCTGTACTGCTTCCTTGCCTTTCCCACTGAGGTATGTTGGTGTCTGGCAAACTCCGCCCAACACTAAGGCATCACCTTCATTGGCCACCTCGTGCGCAATCTTGCAGGATGCATCATTGATCTGCCTGCACTGAACACCACAGAAAATACAACAGTTGATCACTATTTAATGTTAAAATGTGAATTAAGTGCAGGAAAATTGTTACCTCCTGTACTTACATGACGAGCTTTGCGCCGATAAAAAATTTTATGCAAATGAGCTGAGGGCACATTGAATGTACCCTCAGTTCATTAACTTCAAGTAACGTGATGCCATGGTCGACACCTAGTAGATTCATGAAACTGGGAAAAGGTGTTATTTCT
>JAOBRD020044986.1:0-10565 GCA_027575215.2 Hydrozoanthus sils
CCCCCCCCCCCCCCCCCCCCCCCCCCCCCCCCCCCCCCCCCCCCCACAAAATCATTTTCGGGTTTTTGGTCTGGCTGTTTTTTTTCAACAGAACTTCTATTTGCAAAATGTTCTAATGCAATGAGTTCGAACGTTTTATTGAGATGTAAATAACACATTCCTTAAGTTAGCTTTTTCAACAATCAACAGTTTTGAACACTCCGACAGCTCAGAAACAATCATTCCCACCAAAAGATTTAATGATCGCGGCAAGATTAACATCCGGCTTTCCTTCTGTAAAGCCCAGACTAAAAAGTGCAAAAAAAAAACACTTCAGGCCTTGTGAGTTCACAACTAATTTTCTGGCAAACAAAAAAAATATGCTCTCTTTGTAAGTACGGAACCAACACCCTGCCCGAGTTGTTTACAAAGCCGCGTGCTCGTGTAACAATGAGTACGTGCATGTGAAAGCTAATGAACTTTACGGTCTCACGTCGATGAACACGAAGACATATCAAACCTTTCAGAACCAGCTAGGCATCTCAACTCACATCGTGAACATTCCTTCACCTGGAAACTCATTATCTCTGTACATATACAACCATTGACTTTACGCCGCATTATTGAAGCCCTCTTAATAGTCAAGCACCGCCCAAATCTTAACAAACAAGTGAAAGATTTTCCTCTGTCCCAGTTTTCCATGGAAACCAACTGACTAACAGTATAAACATCAATT
The DNA here is from genome assembly GCA_027575215.2 of Hydrozoanthus sils. Classification (NCBI taxonomy): domain Eukaryota; kingdom Metazoa; phylum Cnidaria; class Anthozoa; order Zoantharia; family Hydrozoanthidae; genus Hydrozoanthus; species Hydrozoanthus sils. The sequence goes on from JAOBRD020044986.1 coordinate 716, forward strand.
TTCAATTAAACCTGAAGAAGAACTGATTAATGCTCGAAAACGTTTGTTGTTTTTACCAGATTCGTAAAAAGTTTACCTTTTATCAATATTAATTATAACTTAGTTTTAGTAGTAAAAATTTCGCAATTTTTGTTTCAAATTTGCTTTTAACTAAGTCTGAGTACCAAACTTGTAATGTAGAGTAATGTAGAGTAAACACGGTCTGTAATAACATATATACAACCGTTGAATAAAACGCATACTTTATGTTTCTTAATTTGGCCATGGTTCCTTCAAAGAATTAATAGCAACAGCTTGTTCAACAAAAGACACAGAAAAAAGGAGCGAGTAACAGCTTTCTCCCCTTCAGCCTCAAGCGAATTCTCTAAGTTACCGATGATTATTACCTGCACAGCGGTTTCACCAAAAAATAAAAATGGCGCTCGCCAACCATTGAACTGTTTTTAGTTCACTTTTACAATTCCATTCTTAATAAGGCTGGCTATTACTGGGGCTAAATCTTTTTGAAACGTCACATAAAGTTTCAAATTATAGAGTGTTTTCTATAAACTGTTTTAGGCTTTAGCTTCAAGCTTCGTTCAACATTTGGCTTTCTATGAACTGGTCATGAGCAATTGACACGGAAGTATAAATTCTAGTTACAAGACGAACATAACGAACAAAACTGCACTTAAATCATACAAAGGAAAGCCATACAAACCTTATACAATCTATTTTTGCAGGCTAACGTTTTCATTAATGGTTTATGTTTTTGTCCTTCCTCGACCATGTTATCCCCGTGCATCTAATTTGCGTACTGATTGCCAATGATCAGCATTGTGTGACACGGGTACCAGAAATGTTTATATTATAATTTGAAAACGAATGTTAAAGTGATTATAATATCTGAACATGGATACTTTATGCAACAAACAATTATGAAAAATCTAAAGCTTTAATGATTACTCAACGCTTTTTCAGACTTTAGCATAAAAAGTTTGGGATTCGATTTAACTTACAACGATTGAGAAAAAATTACCAACAAAACTTAGCCTTAAAAAGACAAAAGAACTCTTACACTAAATCTTAATCAGGTACATGTGGAACTTTTTATTTAAGAAAGCGATAGTGTCTCGCCGAGGTTATCAACTTATAGATTCATCTCGCATTTGTTGTTACAGAGAGAGAGAATGTAACGCAATTAGATGATGAAAAATGTCTTGTAACCACTGAGGGGATTTTATGTTGCTTCACTATATTGTTAGTAATCCTCGGAAGTTCATCGCTTCTTTAAGTGTATGACTGGTTTTTTTTTCAAACGTAAAATTACGAACGAATGTATAGACCCCAATTCGAACTTAAGAGTCAAAAATTGAATTCAGAAAAAAGTCTATAGAACAGAAAAAGCTAACTTTGCTGATAAAAATGCTGTTGAACAAGGCCTTTTGTTACGACTAATTAGTTTTTCAATTAGCGTTTTTTCAGCAGTTTTAAGATCTCAACTGACCCTTTGATCTCCGAAACCCTCCATGTCCTGTATCTTCGATATTGCAACTTTCTAGGTTGACAAATACATATCAATGCTTCTTAAATTGTACCAGTTGTTTTGTTAGTTATCAGTGAATCTGTTAACAAATTACCTGTCTACTACCCGGCCGTCTTTGATTCACTAGACGCTCTCATATTTTAAGGACACAAAAACATGCATTTAAATACGCTGGGAAACATGCTTCTCTGCCTTTTCTGTTCTTAAAGTATAACAAGAATTTAATGTAACAGCCGAGATTCCAAGATGGTGTAATTTGAGTCCTAATGAATACGATTTTACCAGAGCATAAGACAATGGGTAAACCAGTAAATAATAGACGAAATTTCAAGAAACTCTCTTTATATGTTTTTATGTTGCTGCTGTTGCTTTTTCTTATAGCTTACAGACTAAAAGTCACCGCTGAATTGCTTGTAAGTAAAACAAGAGAAATTGAATCACCAATACAAACTACAGTGCTTAAGCAGTTTTCAAGAACAAGTTTTCAGAAAGAATGGTGCATTGTAGAGAACGCCAGGAGAGACTGGAATCAACTTTTGAAATCATGTGTCAACAACACATTATGGACAGAAAGTTTTCCAAATTACGATTCACTAAGCACGGATCCAGAAAAGAGTTTTATAGATATATGGGACGTAAAACCCACTGGCCAGTTTAGCTGGCTCAGGATTCGTTCACAAACAAGAAGTGGAAAACCAAAGTTTTCAGGGGGAGACGCATGGCGAGTGCATCTTCAAGGACCATCGTTCATTGCGCCAACTGTCATCGACCGAAACAACGGAAGTTATGACGTAATGTTTGTGGCAATGATTTCTGGGAAATACAAGGCAGAGGTCATGCTAGATTATTCTCTGTGTGATGGGTTAAGAAATCCTCCGCCCGACTGGTTCGTCAAAGGTAGAAATTTTTATTTAACATTCATAGATACATGCACGAGAACTTAGTTCTTATGATTTCTTAGAACTACGTCAACAAACACCTTAGTTTCCGACAACTTTAATAGTGCAAAGCATGCAATCAAAAGCGCGTCCACAAACATAGAACTTTCCCAATGTTACTTTGCACACACTTTTAAGTTTGTTTTGTTTCTATTGTGTTTACTAGGGAACGCTCAAGGGAAAAATCAGCTTCAAGGAATCCTGGGAAGGGACAATCCTTACATCCTCAAACCACTATGGGGAGGTTCACCAATAGAAATCGTTATTCCGTCTTCGCTGAACGTCGCTGCTTCATTGATAGACAGCAATTCAACTGATGCTGATCAAAGCTGCTTTAGAAGGTCATGCAATGTCAGTTGCAACTATCTATGGAGCGGTCTTGGAGCTTGGATAAATGGCTCTTGGAAACCCAGTTTTGAAGGTGAATCAAGCGAGAAAGACTGACTTTTAGATTATCATCAAATTATAAGAAAACATCCCGGTTGTATTTCGTATTAGTTAACAGTTCCTTGTTACTCCACTGTCGTTTCAATGCAGAAAGTTCAAGAATGAATTAAAATAAAAAACAAACATCTTAATCACCGAGTACGAGGTCTGTCCAACCTCGTCCCTAAGGAGAAAGCCCTGGGGATGAAATTAAGGTCAGTTTGAACATTAAAACAATGTTAGGAGATTTGAGCCATTCAGTATATGATAAAGATTTTAGTAACCTCTTTTGCAAAGCTTGTTTGGGAGAATCGTTTGCCCGAGTTCTTTCATTGTGCCACAGACCGAGCGAAGTGAGGTCTGTACGGAAGTCACCGAGGGCAAAATATTCTCCCAGACAAACCGTGCAAACGAGGTTATCAACATTTTTATAGTACAACGGCTCAAAGCTTCTAACAATGTTTTGATTTTTAAGGTCCGCTGCAGCCAATTTGAGCCAATCAGAAGGCACTTAATTAGGTTATTGACCTAAAATCAGTACTGCCATATAATAAAATGCAGTTAATGCAACACAATACAGCAAAACTCAGCGCAATGTATTCATAAAATACTTTTCAGTACAGTGCAAACAAAAGTTCGTACTAATTGGATCTGGCTAAACGAAAATAAATAAATAGTAGATGATTTAGAAAAATAATTGATAACTAGATTACAGTACTTAACTAAAAAATATATTTCAAACAATTAACAATTTCAGTCAAACACAACTTATGCCTTGCGGCGGCTTTTGGAAAACATTGAGCACTCAATCATTTCGTTTTTTTTTCTTTTATTTGACACTATAATCTCATATGAAAAACTTTTAATAAATCTATAGAACTAACTTTTGAATTCGTATCAAACCACTTGCATTTCAAACAGAAAGACCAAGACAACGATGGCCACACCGTAGGGAAGGCCTTCTCTGGTTTTATGGCGATTCGTCTGCCAAAATGCTCTACAATTCTCTTAAAAACACGCCACTGTGTAAGGAGTTGTTCAAACGTTGCGCTTACAGTTACAGTTGGGTCTACCAGCTGGAAAACTACAACTTTACTTTGAAGCGATTTGTCAAGGAGGACCTTACATACGCTAAAACACGAGTTGACAACTTGGATTTTAATGTCAGCCGAGTTTTAAACGAAATCAACCAGGTACTTCGTCATCCCGAGATGGACGACAAAAGCGTGGTAATTATAAACTGTGGACTTCATTTCGTAGAAAGTACAAACTTCTCCAATTATCAAAGGCTAATAGATGGAATTGTTGCTTTAATTGACAAAGGTAGAAATGCTCCAAAAGGAATTAGAGAAAGAGCTTTCAAAGGAAGGTTTATCTGGAAGTCAACAACTGCAATAAACAGACAGAAATACACGGCTAACCATCTACACTCGAGACGTTTTCTTACGTACCAGGTATTTACTCTTACTAGAAACAACACAACTTCATTTCTTTTGTTTAAAAAGGAAATTGGAACCTGCTTTCCAAAGCTATTCTTTTGTACTTTTCAAACCTGCAAAAATGAGTAAAGAAATAAAGAAAGCACTTAGTCAATCCCAAGCAGGGCGCTATGTTGCACCGACGTCTGACGTCAAAACGTGAAACTGCGGTTGGTTAACGAATGAATATAAGTTTTTTGCCAAGTTGCTATTGCTTGTATTCTACTGGGTAATTTTACAATAAACGCAAGCATTAAAACTTTTGGAACAAGGCAGAAGAGCTGATTCTTTTAACAATTTCATGTTGTCATGTCAAACGTCAGTGCAACATGAGATTGACTAGTGCTCTCTTTACTCATTTTTGCAGAATATACATAAACGAATGGTTTTAGAAAGTACAATTTTGGGATCCCAAACTGATGTTCCTAAAAAGCTAAATCCTTTCTCGAGCCTACTGGCCAATTAGGCCGGCGCTTATCTCCGGTTTCCGTAGTGTTAAGCGGATGAGAGTCTTTGACTCCCCCTGGACAGGACACTAATCTGTCACAGGTTAGCTCCATGCAGAACTGGTACTCATTTGTACAGCTGAGTCGACTGGAACAAAGTCGGATAAAGTGTCTTGTTCAAAGACACAACTCGGTGGTCTAGCCGGGGCTCGAACTCGCGACTTTAGGATTACGAGCCGAACACGCTAACCGCTCGGCCACTGCGCCGCCGACAATGTTCCTATAAGCATATAAGAAAATAATTTTGGAGCATAGATTCCTTTAAATGATAAGTTAGTCCGATTCTAAATGCATGCATTGGTAATAGCTGTTGTTACAGTTGAGTGCCAGTATACCCAAAACCTTTTGTTTTGAGGATTATTAGGTCGATACAATGTTTGTTGTCTTATATTTGCATGCAATTGTAAAACTAGTTAATATAGACTTTGGACTTGTACGTGACGTAATATGACATAGATTGAGGAACACTGTTCCTTGTACAGTCAAAACAGTGGAGTGTCAAAAATATCGGAAAGATGTATCGCAGCTTGATTTTCGCTATACGTTTCTTTAAAATTTCTCTCCTCAGAGTTGTTTTATTTTGATGCGACGCAAACTCCTTAATTATGTCACAGTGAGCCTCCTTGTGATCAGCAACAAGGGTTAACCAAAGAAATATAAGTCAAATATAGAGGTAAAGGTAGAGAGAGACTCAGGTGAAAAAAATTGACTTGGGCCAATGTCACTGACAATTTCGTTTATATAAGTTTCTGTGGGAATTCAAGCCTATTTGTTAGATAAGCCGTGTTGACAAGGCCAAATAAGGCCGAAACAGAGCTGTCTACGGCTGTTGACACTCAAAAATATTTTAGGGTTCAATACAGGCTTAGTTCCTTCTGACCCGTGTGGCGAGGCCTTAGTGCTATTGTATTAGCTGTCTCCTCACTAGCACGTATGTGTAATACTGGTGACTATTTAGTTTTCATCACCAGCCAGATGGCTATAAGCACAACACTTACAATTTTGTTATTGTCAAATACCATTTCATCATACAAGTGGTGTTGTTAAACACAGAAGTGGTGAAGAACAGAATGGTATAAATCGTTATCTATTCTTGAAAGTAGATCGTAAAACTAACACTGTTTCTTTGTTGTAGCGCATTTTGCTGTACAATGCTTATGCAACAGGTGCAATGTGCAAAGCTGGAGTAGATATTCTCGATGTGTATCCGCTGACCGACTCGTATCCGGAAGGAACTGGAAGTGCGGAGTTTCCTTATGATCCAGTACACTACAAAGATTCTGTCTTCGACCCAGTAAAACAACTTTTGGAGCGTTATTTTAGCTAACCTGCAATTGTATTATAAGTTATGGTGGGTGTGTTTCAACCACGTAGTTAGGATGCTTACAAAGAGGAAACTAAAGGCGTGTTCACACTAGAGACACAAACGCAGACACAGACGCAAAAAAAGAAAAACTTCCTTTTTCTGGCATGCACACCAGTTGCGCTTGCGTTTGCTCTTGCTCGCAAATTTCCAAATGTGAATGAAAGTGCGCTTGTGTTTGCGTCTCTAGAGTGAAAAAGCCTTACTGAAAGACAAGCTGTCCTTCGGGGCTCTGTAGCCTTAGTGCAATTTGTTCAGAAGAATCTAACGTTCAATACATTAGCATCCTTGTATTTCTGACGGCAAATTACCTCTCAGCTGTCAATAGAAGTAATGTGCTAACTAGCCGACGCGTTGAACAGTGCAACGCGGTGTGGAATTCATTATGCAAGAAGAATTGGCAAAGTAAAATTTTTATTTGGCTTGATATCCCTTTAACATACACCTTACAACAATTATCAACCAACGTGTTAAGGAACCGCTTTATCCCTCCGCTGTTCCAGAATTGAAGGACCTCTAAAGATCACTGAAGAATGAAAGAGACGAAAATTTGTTATGCACAACTCCCAGTCTTGTCTTAGGCTATAGCGAATTGGGAGGGTGGAGGGATTTAAGGACCCGCATCGCTTTCTAACCCAGACTTTTTACTTAGCATTAAAAATTTTAAAATTCTCTTCGGCAAGCTAGATTTACGGGATTCGTGCGACCATATATTAGTAATGCACAATAAATTTTGGGAAAACTTAAGAGGACAATTTCACCATGCAATTTGACAATAAAAAAATTAAACTACATCGAGTCATATTGCGTAGTTATATCAGTATTTAACAGGTAGCATTAAACTTGCCTTATCAAAGGCTTTTATAAACATTTCCTGAAGAGATCGCTGCGTAGATCCCTCGAGAGCCAACAGTCAGAGACACAAACGGCGGAGCATTGTTATTCAGAGCCCAGTTAGTTCCCAACGGATTAGATGAGGACACGCCAGTGCGGTGATAAGACCTCCCCCAATTTGACAAAAGCTGGATTTGTCCGTGAGGTCCAACTTCAACCTGCTCTGGTCTTTCGCCCCCACTGTAGAACAGCTGATCAGGTATTCTGACATACACCCAAGTATCGCCTGTAAGAAAGAAAAAAATGATTTATTATTTTTTAAATTATGGTTTTGACTTGCAATATGGCAGTATTTGTCTCGGCTGCCTTGGCTGGCAACTCATTTAAGCCCGCTTGCCAGCCATTAAAGGGTCACGCGAACATAATTAACCAGTAGAGCAGCTGAGAAGCGAGCCAAAAATACCATTTGACACCGGATGGGGGGGTGCTCGTCGAGAAAATTTATTTTCAACCCTAAGAGATAGCGAATTGGGCGTGGTCAAGTGATTTAACCCTAAGAGACAGCAAACAGGATTTCAGGGTCTTATTTAACTTAATTTTGATCATACGGAACCTATGATATAGCCATCAAGCGCATTTCGTTTCTTGTGATTTTGGGGAGCACTGTCATCCAGTCCTAAGTCCGCGTTGTTAAGTGAATCACTTTTGTTTACGCAGATTCAGAGATTACTTCAGCCATATTGCAAAGCACTTGCTTGAAAGAGAGTTTGATATCAAGCCGGCTCGAGCCGGCTTTTTGACAAAGAGCAGCTTTAGAACACACACCCGTAGGAGAGTTTTGAGAATAATAATATTTTTACACAGAATTTAGGGCAAAATGGCTGCAGATCTAGATCAAAAAGCGCGGTATAAGAATGGCGAGTTAATGTGCTTAAATTGTGTTGTCAAGCAAGCTCATTAGATCAGATTGCTGTTTTCTCCAACAGTCGATCAAGAGACCGACGCGATGACCAAGACAAAAGGTTCTATTTCCTGTTCAGCATTCCTATTAAGAACAATTACTTGTTCAATCGTTAAGGCGGGAGTAAACCCAAAGCGCGCTTTGTGGCCACTTTTCCTCATGTTTCTTACGATATCTCCGTCCATGATTTGAATCTACAAAATCTTGTTGCTTATAACACAGATGGTATGAAGGGGAATCAGCTCGAATATTTTGAGATTTTTTGGATGAGTTTTGCGTTGTATTTAATTTTTTGAAGACTGGTATTTTCAAACAAAATTTTGAATTTGGTGATTTTTTGGGAAGTTTAAAAATTAATTTTGAAGATAATATTTGATGTAAATTCGCCAAACCGTTCTCAAACCAAAGCTGTACTAGTCCCTTGCCAGGAGGAACGGTTTGACGATGTTACTCAATATTCTTCTTATTCAAATATCTTTTTCAAATTTCTCACTATCCAACAACTTTTTGGGCGTACCCGGGCCTTAATAGGATTATTGTCTATTCCGAGAGTTGTAAATTTCTTTTGTCAAGCCGTTGTGTTAAATTAAAATTTTATTTTAAAAACAAGGTGTGTATATATATATATATACACACACACACACATAAAAAAGGGGAGCGTAATATTTTCGCAAAATATTTCAAAATACAATTCAGGCTTACGAATGCTTTATACTTGCTTGTCTCATCTTTAATAGTATTAACAGATTTCGGGCCAAGCTAAGGAAAACCTTATGGAGATGTAGAAAATCGATACACTTGAAATAGCTACTGTAAAGCCATCGTCAACTTTAGTCTTGCGGAGACCGATGGGAGAATTCAAGGGGTTAAAAGTAGGGGTGAAGCCTCTTATACCTGCTCTGCAATAAACCGTGTTGTTAGTCGCCACGTACCACACAATTCCTGGCGAGCCTGAGTCTATCTGTTTAGCAGGAGCACCGAGAACTGGGACCCATCTGTCACCATTCGCGGATCCTATAACGAGAATCCATATTAAATGCCATTAACAAATTTCAGTGAACTACAAGCTTCCATCAATACTATTGCATATAGTTCCATATAAAGGCAGTTGCTTGTAAGAAATAGTTACTTCAATTATTTCGATCTTTAGCCCCCATTTTATCATTTTTCATTTTACCCTGGGAAATGTGCCCTGCTGAGATACTGAACAAGAAGTGTCGTGAAAACAGTTTGTTAAATAGGCACTGTACCAGCCAATCACAGTTGGACACGTATACACTATCTATCTATCTATCTATCTATCTATCTATCTATCTATCTATCTATCTATCTATCTATCTATCTATCTATATATCTATCTATCTATCTATTAAACTCTACTGAACCTTTGTCTAAGAAACTTGCCATAGCTTCCAGCCCGATAATATATTTTGTGACAGTAAGTGACCAGCCATATACCACTACCGCCTGCTGTCACATGTAGGGCGGTTTTTCCGTATGGCAACTGAATTGGCACCATTGTTCTATCGTTGAATCTAATTTTTTTCAAATTCCCATAGGTATCAACCATCACTAGGACAAACGAGAGACCGCTATCGATTTGCTTGCAGCCATTAATTCCTCTTAGATCCTCCCATCTGCATGGAAATACAAGGTTTTACTAGCATTATTTTTAGAGCTGATGCGTAGCAACAAAACTATATTTCGTAGCTGCAGATTGAGTAACATGCAATAACATCTATTGATAGTAGTAGTAGTAGTAGTAGTAGTAGTAGTAGTAGTAGTAGTAGTAGTAGTAGTAGTAGTAGTAGTAGTAGTA
>JAOBRD020045092.1:0-10565 GCA_027575215.2 Hydrozoanthus sils
CAAATCAAATTAGGAAGTAGCTGACCATAATCAGCATGGAAAGAGTTCGTAGTGTTTATTATTCACAGTCAAAACATACTGATTGTTAAAACCTTATAACTTGAAAAAATCCTGAGTGTTCAATAATATAACGCCCTTTTAGGATTTTTCATGACCGAAATCGCATTTCTATGGCCAAACCAACATTTTCTCTATCAGTAAATCAGTTCTTGCCATCTTGCTTTTAACCCTGAAACCCTAATATCTGAATTCCTTCAATTCTTTTACGTTGAAACGAGAACCTTAATATGAGATTTTCAGGCATCATTTAGCCATAACAACTCAGATTTTAAACCAAACATACCTCTACCGTATGGCTTCTTGCGCTTCTTGCAAAGGCAAAGCGCCAAAACCACCAAAGCAATAAAAAGCACGCCAGCACACGCAGCAGCGATAGCAATAATGTGAGTTTGTGAAAGCCCGGCACCTCCCCTGTAACTAGTTGTAGGTCCAGCTGACACTGCAACATAAAGAATAGTACTGAATCGCTATAGCCCGCTTACAGGCGGTTGGTGTTTTTTTATTTTAGCGCGGAAACCTCCCAGGCCACGGTGAGTTGTGGCCGAGCGGCATTGGGTCGAATCCAATGACGCTCGACCGCGAAATCTAAGATGGCGGCGACACCGTGGCCTGTGAGTTTTCTGCGCTCGGCTAAGAACAACCCACCGCCTGCAAGCGGGCTAGAATCGCTACACAAGTGTCAAATAAGCCAAGGACTGCTCGTCTTGAAAGGTAGTTTACGAAAAAGCTAAGCTTACCGAAAATAAAGCACTGATACATAATAACAGCTCTCTCAAATAAAAGAAAATGAAAAACACATGATCACTCACTCTTTCTAAATCACTACCGTACAAGCGTTGAATCTTTCTTAATCATGAATGCTACTCAGAACAACATGCATTACCGTAAACGCTCTAATACCCCCCTCCCCCCCCCGAGGACTTATTTTATTTTGGACCTTCCAAAGGGGGGAGGGGCTTATTAGAGGGAGGGGGGAGGGGGGTGCTTATTTAGTGTCAATAGCCAAAGACAGAACACACCATAAAGTCGGGTTACCATGGAACCACGTTCAACAGCAACAAGTAACTGTGTTCCTCTAGCTTTATAATCAGCATTTTTCAAAAGCAGAAGGAGATACAACCGTGGACGAAATATATATTTTTGATACTGAACACCTCAGTTATCTTTTAGTTCCATCGTCTTTATGTTTCGAGGGGGAAGAGGGGCTTATTTAAAACTTGAAGCTCTAGACGGGGGGCCTAATGGAGAGGGGGGCTTATGAGAGCGTTTACGGTAGTCAAGTTTCAAGCACAATAAAAGTCAGTTAAATCACACTACACGATTTTGCAGAAAAGAACTAACAACATTTTCTAAAAATTCTTCAGCCCACAGTCTTTTGTAGATAGATGAGGTAGATCAACTGCTTTGACCCTGGCTTCTCAGGCTGAAAGTGACGATGGCAGCCATTTTTTTCAATCACATGCGAACTTGTTTTACTAGCTAGCTTTATTTTGGTTTTTCGTGATTACTTAGGGATTTGATTATTAAAACGCAGATAAATAGTGTTTTAAATCTTTGGAGTATAACGCAAATTCTCAGTAAAGTTCAAGATTTGGCCCAGAGTTCTGGCAGCATTTATTATCAGTTCAAAATATCTCTGTGCAGTAACTTACATCTGAAAGGGGGAAGGAGAATGGGCACTTACTCGGTCAAATTCGGTAATTACTGAACGCAATCAACCTCTTGAAAATTTAAACATATCTAACAAGGTATTTCCCGGGCTCAGCACAAACAGGATACAGCAAAGTGAAATGATGGGTCCTAGCTAAATCCTTTCTCAAGCCTAAAAGGCTCATCAGGCCGGCGTTTATCTCAGGTTTCTGTAGTGTTAAGCGGAGGAAAGTCTTTGGCTCCTCCTGGACAGAACACTAATCTATCGCAGGTTAGCGCCCAGCAGAACTGGTACTCATTTATACAGCTGAGCCGACTGGAACAAAGTCAGGTAAAGCGTCTTGCTAAAGGACACAACACAGTGGTCTGACCGGGGCTCAAACTTAAGACCATGGGATTAAGGGTTGAACACTCTAACTCCTCAGCCACTGTACCGCCGACTAACTCAAGGGCTTTCAAGGGCTTTCAAGGGCCTGGAATTTTTTTCCAAAATCTTCCACGATTTTTAAGGGCCGTAGCAACTCTGTCTATTGTCACAAAAGCAGACACACGAAAAAAAAAACAGGAAAATTTTGAACATACCTTCGACAATAACTCCCATTCCATTTCGTTCATCTGGATATAGCATTTCTACACGGAACTCGTAAATTTTGCCCAACGCTATTTCTGGTATAGTATCGTTCATTACATCGCGGACACCCTCTTTCCAGAGAGTCCAGCTGCCACTGTCCTTGACGCGATAATATATCTTCACGCGGTTGACTTTCTTATCGGTGAACTTCCAAGAAAGCAACACCTCATCTCCGTTTCCTATGCGTCTGGCAGTAACTAAGTTAACAAGAAAATAAAACGTTACGGACCTCACCTGAACTTAGAACTTGAAACCCGACACAGAGTTGTCATTACCACTAAAAATTGCGTATTTTACGCAAAAAAATCCTCTTGGACGCAAAAATTGAACTGCTTTGCGTCGCTTGGACGCAGAAGAACGTAAGGGGAAACTGTACATACCATGACTTTACCCTTGTAAGTGCACTTTAATTGACAGAGAATTTGTTTGAGCAGAGCAAAACTCTTTCTTCATCGCCGAAGACAACAGACATTCGGACATAATTAATCCTAAATAAACAACTCCGTTCTACCTTGTCCACTAGTGAGAGTCTTAGTTGCTAATGCGATATTGGTTTTAAAATTAGTACCGGGACAAAATTTTCCCCTTGATTAGGTGGAACCCCTCGAAGTTTGGGACCCCTAATTAAAGAGTATAAAGGGGAGAACCCTGCCAACATCTGATCGGGGGGATGGGATACTCAAGGGTTGAATGGCATGTACAATCGTCGGACAAGTCCCTAAAATACGAAGGAATAAAAGTTTTCCACCCTAAAAAATACCTCTCGGTTTGAAAATTACCCTAAAAATACCTTTATTGAAATATTGACATTTTTCCCAAATACCTAGCGAATTGGCGCTAAGTCTCCTTGTGCTGTGCTGAACGTGATATGCAGTGAATAAAGACGCGCGCGTAATAGGTCGTTCGCCGAAGAACGTTTGTCCAACTTCTTATCAGTAAGTACATTTACCAAAACAAGGGACTGCAAGCCATCCAATAGTTTCGCGTTTTTTAACCCCAAAAATACCAGGCTCTAATGGTTTAACAACGGTTTAACGATGGTCATAACTATCGCCCAGTATAAGAAGTATCCCTCCCCTCCGGGAATGTCATCAGCACGGTGTTTGAAACCAATCCTCACCAAAATCGGGTAGACGACAATCTGACCCGTGCTACATGACTAGTGCTCGACTGAGCTAATTGAGGTTTGTTTCAGAAACTGTGCTTAACTCGCGCCAAAGGCAAAATTCGACTTTCCCTTTCAGCTCGATTGACTCAAAACGAGACAAAAAATGGGTGCACTGTAGAAAACAGTCAGCAAAGCGGTGACAGTACAAGTAAAATGGACGGTGATAAATCTATACGGAAATAAAGAAACGTCAAATAAAGACGAGTGGAAGAACAAGGTGAATAACAACGAAGGACCAGCGGTAAATAGCAAAATAATTTACCTGTTCCTCGCTGACTTGATGCTGTTATAGGAAAGACGTAGCTACATGTAGTTAATAATTGTATTACAGCGACGTGTAATTAATAGTTTTACTATATAATAATAGGAATAATAATAACAGCAACAATACTGACAATAACATCAATAACAGTGAAAAATAACATAGTCATAATTATTATAGTGATATCTTTGACGAAAACACACACAGTGTAATTTACCTTTCCAAGCCTCAAAATCGTTGACTTTGAATAAATATAGTAGTAACAGTAACAACAAAACAATTATAATAATTGTAACATTTATTAACAAAGACTTTTTAAAAACATTTAGAATGAAAAGTAACGCAATTAAAACTCGACGTTTCGAAGTTCGATAGTAAATAAAAACAAAAACACTGAGTTTTTACAAGAACTATATCAAATAAATGAACTTTGAAAGTACCTAGAGAAATGAAAAAAAAAAAAAACCTGAACGCTACTCTCTATCATTCAAGTTACCTGGCGTTCTGTACTGTAGTGTTTCCGAGGTTTCACCGAAACCCGCGTTGTTCTTTGCTCGCACGTAGAACTCGTAGTCTGTTTCTGGTGCAAGATTTTCAATCTCTAAGGAGCAGAGTTTGTTCTTGCTGCACTCGACTTCTGTGGTAATGGACGACTCTGGATTACCTTTCTTTCTATAGAATACAGTAAACGATTGCACGAGTCCCCCGCCATAACCCGGGGTCCACGTTAAGTTCAGCTGTATTTTGCCCGCGTTTTCTGTTGGTTTGCCGTCTGCCACAAGCTCGATTGGTTTATCTGGGGTTCCTCCTATGAGAGTTGAACATAAACGAAGTTAAATTAGTGACAAGTCTTTAAATCGATACGTTACCACAAAAAGCGATTTAACAAACAACAACTAAAGAAACACCCGCCGCCTGGTTAGCCCAGTTGGTAAGGCACCAGTCTATCGTGCGGGAGGCCCGGGTTCAATTCCTGGTGCCTAACCTTTACTCATTATTTTATTAGATGTTTTTTTTAAAAAACCAGTAAAATTTTATAACTTAACTGTAAAACTCTAAAACGTTTTCGGAGCACAGCTCCTTCCTCAGTAGATTAAAACACTGAATCATCATCAGGGTCTTAAATTAACTGAGGAGAAGGTGCTGCCTTTGCTTCAACATCTGTCAAGCTTCCTAAACAACGATAAGGGACAGCTTCGCACTCAAATAAATAAACTTAAGGCTGTTTGGTTTTCAAAGCTTGCAAGACGTTTTCCATGAATTGAGAACCACATTCTTACGAAGTCATTATAGTATGGAGTTTGGGTATAATGGGGAGGTATTATGGAACAACCTTCTAGATGACTATTTTAAAGGAAAACTACTTCTTTAAGTGTGTTTGCCTATTTCTTTGGACATAGCCTGACTAAGTATCACTTACAAAGTAGAAGTAATCATAGATTATTTAGTGGAATGCATTTGACTGTCGATGACATATTTATAAGCTCTTCTCGTCACCGCTTTTGTCTGTGTTATCCTTGCAGCCAAATCCTGCCTAGGGTCGGGAAAATAATTCGAATTAGGCCAAAAGACACGTGATTTATTTTTCGAAATATGACTTGGCCTCATTCGATTACCTATAACAATTCGTCTCAAAAAGTTGATAAGAACGCCTGTGAGAGAGCGTGATACGGCCACGCTAATGTGTGCAAGTTCCCATTTCGATCCTAGCCCGGCTGGCGCATTTGATCGGCTTTTCAGCTCGCTAAAAAAATTTTTGAGAGAAAAACGTTTTTCTTAATTTTTTCGGCATTAGTTCTTAGTTCCTTTAATGTTCAAAGGCCGAAAAATTCGTTACGACAAAAAGATTTTGGTGTATTTCGACCGATAAATTGAATTTCTTTCCTGCAAAATACATCATTGCACAACTTGATGCCGTAATAAATATCTCCACTTGTGTTTCTTCCAACCACGAACTTTCTCAATCCAAATGTGCCAAAAACAAGTATACTTTACAAGAAACTCCTTTTGAAAACAAATTGCAAACTACAACTGCATCAGTACTGATGAAATGAAAATGGCGTCCAAAATGGTAAATCTATTGGAGGATGGAAACCACTTTCAGCATGCACAGAAAAATAAATTTGCACAGGCAGCCCAAAAGATTAGGGAAGCTTTCTACTTTCAGTAAAACGCAATAAAAAATAAATTAATTATTAATCAATAAAAATACATACCATACTCGCGAATTCTGAAAAGTTGTTGATCCTCTCCAAGCAAGTTTTTGGCAAAACATGTATATCTTTCTTCAATTGTATTTGCAATTTCTGATATTTCGACTGTTATGGTTGATGTGGCCAAATACTGCGACCTGGAAATTTTGTATTTCTGTCCAGGTTTAAGTTTGTCTCCATTCTTTAGCCACTCCATTTTGGCTTCTGGCACAGTTCGTGCCTTGCAAACTAGGGTAGCTTTATTTTTATTTTGATTACGGGCAATGTTCGTTTCCAAAGGTGTTGTGGTGAAAATGTAAGGCTTGACTGGAAAGAAAGAAATTTTCAATATGTTAATAGACACATTCAGGTAAGAGTCAGTTCAACAACTAATACCTGATCTAAGATAATAAAGTTAATTATTAATACTAGAAGTAAACGCGGACATTTACCAAAATCACAGAATTTTCTTGAAAGCTTGGCTTGAGCGAAGAGCCGTCAAGGGTTCCTAAAAGTCTTTTTCTTCTTTTTTATGAAAACAGCTAAAAAGCAGTTATGACCTTTATCAAATCGCACGGAATCAATTAAAAAGTGGTCTTAAGAGACTCTTGTGGCCTACCGCGTCATTCTGACTTGGTCCCGCGGGAATCGGAGGAGGTGATATTTTAGGGGTACCTCCCTCCCTAGGCTAATTGGATTTTGTCTGTCATCCAAAAAACGAAGAGAAAGACGTTAATGAGCCCTTACCAAATTTATAGTGCATATGAAGTGAAAAATTTTGTTACTTCAGCGGATAGACCTTGCTAAATGGGGAATAATGGTGAAAAAATTTATCCAAAATCTTTCCTGGTTCTCAAGATATAAACATTTAAAATTTGCATCCGATGACGTCATGAGTGGTTCCGACAAATTTGCATGTTTTAAAAATCTGCTACCAATCAATAACCTTTGGATGAATTTGAGCCAAACTTGGACTGATGATCCATCTACCTTGAGATACATCAACAGCCCAACTCAATGACGTCATCAGGTGAAAATTTTAAATGTCAATATCTCAAGAACCAAAACAGATTTTGGCAAACTTTCTTCAACGCTACCCCTCATTTAGCAAGGCCAATCCACTGTAGTAATAAAATTCTTCACTTCATGTGCACTTTAAAACTCTTTATGCAAGCAGAACCGCTTAAGTTGATATTTTTTAGGTTGCCTAGACCTTATGCATAATTGGCTATGCATATTCTTTTGTCTTCATTCAAATTAGCCCTAGTAACTTCGTTCTCTAGCTAAACTTTTAAAGGAATTTGTTATCCAAAACAAGGAAAAGCTCGCTCGCGGCAAAGAAATTATTCACCCAAATCACTTTTTGCTACAAAAGAATGGAAATATTTATCTGTTCATCACAATTTAGTCAATTTCATTGCAAAAGCCGAGTTTAAAACAGTTTTTATGACGTACTTTCGTTATAGTGCATACGTCGATGCCACAATCGTTAGATGGTTTTTTTTTGCATATAGCCTCTCAGTCGCGACACAAAAATAGTAGGACTGAATTTGAACGTAGACAAAAAAATATCAAAAGAAACAGTATCAAAGGCACTAGATTCCTTGTCAGATGTCAATCTTATTGCATGACGATGTTGTACATTTATACATTTTTCTCTACACTACACCATTTAGCACTTTTTACTTTGAGCTTATAACTGCACTGCACTACATTTGCTCAAAAACACTGATGGGTCGCATATAGGGTTTCCAGCTTTTAACTCGACATTTCAAACATGGCAAGGAAAACTGGGGCTGTGGTACCCTGCAAGGTAGCACCAGGAGTTACACCCAAACACCACACTGGGTCGTCCAGAAAACCCACCGAAAATTATAAATAAAATGGTTGGAATAGAAATAAAAAGTTTACCTTGTACAGCCAGTTCTCTCTCCTCTTCATCGCTTCCCATCTCATTTGTGGCTTTGCACTTGTATTTACCAGTATCCATGAAAGACGTGTTAGTAATAAGAAGCATAGCCCCTCTTGCAATTACAGTTGGACTGTCTTCCTTTGTCCAGGAGTATGTCGGTGAAGGGACACCCTTGGCTTCACATATCATTCTTGCAGAGTTCGTCTCATTTATAACAAGCTTATTCAATGGCCAGTTAACTATCACTGGTATTGCTGTAAAAGATTGGAAATGAATTGTTTTAAAAAAAACTTAAGTGGTGCCGTGCATAAAAGTTTCAACACTTTTTAACTGAGTTTTAGAATAGCTACTTTGTGATGAACTAAAAAATGAACAAATACATGTTTCGGTCAATGTAACCATCTTCAGAGAAGTCAAACTCTGACATCAGCTGTGATCAACCAAAGGCAAGTGTGAGGCAAGTTTACCAAGGAGAAAAACCCAAACTGCCCCGAGCGGGAATTGAACTACCAACACATGACATGGCAGGTGCTCTAACCTCTGAACTACCTAGGCAAATACAGTGAGACCAGATTTGACAACGAGTACAAGTTTGAGTATGAGTTTTTTCCAATCATCATACTGTGCATCCTGGAATCACGAGGAAATCACACCATTTGTTGTGTTGCCCAAATCCTGCAGTCCACGCGCAGAGTTTTTTTTTTTTTTTGTAAATATCGTAAACAAGATGACGAGGACGAGTTTTGGCAATAAAACAAGACGGCGTGATTTCTTCGCAACTTATTGCACGTGCAGATTTTCTAATTCAAGAATTACGAGATTAAGAAAAATCTGATACCATCAAACAAATTCTCGGTAACTAAACCCACATGAAAAAAAAACATACATTCAATACTTCACATCCCTGAACTCTGTAATACCAGTAAATGTACTAGCCAAAAACGTTAGCTCAGTTGTTAGAGCGTGTACACATATAGCAGAGGTCATACATTGTATGGCTTCATCATTCAGTATAAAGCGCTGTACCACTACCAGAGGTCATACAACATATGGCTTCACAGTGATGGACCAGTTGATTTTGTGGGGGGAGGAGTGGAAGAATTTTTTAAAAAAAAATTTACAGGGCCACACGGACAGAAAAAAAAATTTGCATGCCGAAATCCTATAAAGAGAATGTATGAAAACTGGGAAA
The DNA here is from genome assembly GCA_027575215.2 of Hydrozoanthus sils. Taxonomy (NCBI): domain Eukaryota; kingdom Metazoa; phylum Cnidaria; class Anthozoa; order Zoantharia; family Hydrozoanthidae; genus Hydrozoanthus; species Hydrozoanthus sils. Next base: position 9,068 of record JAOBRD020045092.1, read on the forward strand.
AAATTTGTTTTTTTCTGAAGCTTGACTGAAAAAAAAGCTTTTCAGAGAAATCATTCTTCCACTTACCCCCTCCCCCCCCATGAGATCAACTGGTCCGTCCCATAGCTCAGTTAGAAGAGCACAAATTGCGCCAGTACTACGATACAGAAATCACAAATGCAACTCCATCAAAGTCCTAAATGTTTTTGAACTTTTTTTCTTACTACTAAAAGTTCAAAGCATCACCATAAAGAACATTCTATTGTGTCATTACTACATAGGTACAAACTACATGACAGTAACATTTACAGCACAATTCAAATAAAGTTAATGAAAAAATCCAATTTCTAACTTACTCTTTATCTGAAGGAATGCACTCGCTGGCGGACCAGTACCAAGGCTGTTATATCCTAAACATGTATATTCTCCTACATCTTTTGCTTTGGCACTTGAAACCTTAAGAGTTGAAACACCAGAATTTGTAACAAAATTTGTTTCATTTTTACCATTAACCAGCCAAAAATACCCTTCCAGTGGCGGATTACCAATCATTTTGCAGCTGAATGTTACTTCCTGATTTTCAACAATCGTTTGGTTCTTTGGATGATCAGCAGAAAACTTTACAACTGGTCGATCTAAAATATCAATTTGCAAGAAAAAGTTAACAGAAATGTAATGTTTAAAGCTTGTTAGTTAATTATTCAAATTACCAATCCAAGAACTTCAAAGTATGCAAATATGTAATGATAGTGTTAAGGATTTTTAATGAGTCTGATTAAGTTTAGTCTCCCTCGCAGCCGTTTTTTCGACTCAGAAGAATGAAGTCATTCTTGGGAGTAACAGAGAATGGATTCATGTTTTATGGCATGTCACAATTTGTCACATCTTAAAATTTTCAAAATGTCACAGGGAAGGCTCAATCGTCACAGGTTTTCTGGTACTTTTTCCATGTTTATGTCACATAAACTTTGCTTTTGTTACACTACACGAGACGCAATACTTGTAAGTACCGTAGAGTAAATGATAAATTCCATAATTTTACAATAACAGAAAAAAGGAACCACCACTAGATGCAGCATAAAATAACTATACATGAAAACTCAACACTAGCAACCAGCTTGGCTCAGCAGCTTATCATTAAATTATGAAAAAAACAAAGATGCTGCATAGCCCTCTGCCTCAGGATGTTAAATGAACAACAGTACTTCCCAGAACTGTGTCTGTCAGTCACTTATAAGTTGTCAAACAGGTTTAAATTTTGATATCTGTAATCACACGAGTACAGTTTTTACACCAGTTTCCCTGACGTGCATTTACGTTTAAAGGGCATCACCCACGAAATTTGGCGCGAAAATCTTGCTCACTGCAGTGTACATTATTCATTCAGAGATGTACACAAGAATTACGAGCCCTCTTCATTAATCGTTACAAATAATGACATTGGTCGATTTCCTGGGTTATCAACTTTAAATTCTATAATTGAGATAGCAACATCCAGCAAGTGATTCAGCTGAATTGA
>JAOBRD020045406.1:0-10564 GCA_027575215.2 Hydrozoanthus sils
CGACCAAAAACCGCTTAAGTTCTAATGTGTTAGTTTTGAACACCTTTTGCTAGCTTCATTTCCTGATCTGTCACATATAACGACTCGTTTTACATATTCTACGCCGCTGGGATGGTAAAAAATTTTTACCTAACCGGCAGGGGACCCGCATTCCTGAACGGGGTAAAACTCCTTATGAGTGACTTATACAAACTCGAGGGCTTTTATACTTAGTGATGTTTTCACATTTCTTTTTCTGCTTTCGGTGTTTTTCTTTCTTCTAATAGTAACAGATCTTGACTTTATAAAGTGGGTAAGAAAAGTCCAAGGTGTTTATAGTGTTTTATTAGCTATGTGTTAAATCAAATATCTTAAATGTTACTAAAATTGTTGAATGCGTTTCTTTGAGATAATTGTCTCCTCGTTCACAGGAAAAACGGCTGGTATATATAGCTCGAAACAAGTGCTCTACTGAACAGTGAACTTAAACCGAAATGCTTTAGCAATCAAAATCTAATATTTATCTCATGATCTACGAGAAAGTCTTTCGAATCAGCTTGTTTATAGTTAGTATATTTATTTAATTATTTATTTATTTATTCATTTTGCCAGTGAGGTACAATGAACTTTGGAGTATATCGGCTGATTAGATTTGATAGTTGATAGAAAAGAATCAGATATTAACGACTTTCAAAGAGAAAACATTTTATTAAAGTCATGTAAAAAGAAACTTCAAACGTTGAGTATGAAAAGTATTTGTGTAAATATATGTTGTCTATTATCTATTAGACACAGCTTTGTGTCTTTGGAAGTGAGTCAGTCTCATTCGCTAGTCGGGGAATATTCTCAACTATTTCAACCACCCTCAAACCAAAATAAACAATTCTCTGGTTTAAAAAAAATAGTAAAAGAGCTTGACTGTTATTTGCAGCCTTCAAAACATGTATAAAATATTTAGTAAGAAATGAACAAAAAAGGAACAAGGGGCCCCATGTTTTTATGTATTACAGTTTTGTTAGATTAAATAGCAAATCAACATCTAAAACGCATCTTTTGTGAAAAACTTAAGAAATCATTCTGAAGATTCGTTAGGCTTTGTTTGTTTCAGAAGCTTCAAGCCTTCTCTATGGAAAAATACAAGTGGGATATGACTTATTCTTTGAAAAAAAAAACATAAAAAGCACTTATTTTCAAAAGATGTTACCCTAGCAACACCAAAGAATGATCCTAAAAACTTCAAGGGGTTGTTACGGATTGCCCTCATATATAAATGTCATAAATTATATTGGCTCGGCCCTGCTTGCGTCTACAACATATATCAATATACTCCGGCATAGCACCAAGTGGAAGTGAAAATAAAGAAATAACGTAGGCACATATGAGCTAGATTTTGTGTTCAAAAACAAACCGTTCTTATTACATCACTTGAAAACAATCAGTCCAGTTTATCATCAGCACGCGCACTAATTTATGCAGCAGATTGACTTTTTTCCATTTTCTGAATAAAGGAAATATTTGAAATTTCGAGAAGTTTTTTCCCTGTTGCGATACAATGCAACAGACGAAGCGAGAAACAACTCGGCTGGCGGCATGTTGGACTTTTGAGTCCCAGTGAGTGTTGTCAGTGATCAAGCAATGCTACGTAGTTTTAATTTCTAGAACATGTAAAAGAAGAAGAACATTATGATTTTTAAAGAGTACATGAAAATTTCACACGACTGTATTGTAATTTTGACCGTAGTCAACTTAGATTGGTAGCTAGTGGTGTTACTACCAAACTGACTCGTTAGTCCACAAACGTATTAAACCTAAAAAAACCCGCCCTCACTGAGTTTCGGAAAAACTTCATGATAATTAACAACTATCACCAGAAGGGGAGGTGAATAGTGGTGGGTATATATGTCTAGAGCTACACACCGACCCTGAGGGGGATAGTTGTTTTAGTATTTACCAGAAGATAGGGATAAAATGCATTTCATTTTTCAATGAAGGGACAAAGTTTAAGTTTTTTTCTATTTCTTGCACGCGTGCTTCGTGTACATTTGAGTTTCGTTTGCATTCTTCAGGGATTTTGTTGTGGGTTTTAAGCAGATTTTGAAGGAAAAAAAATTGTTCTAACCATTAAAACCAAAAAACCAAATCTTGTTGTCCTCTTCGTGTTGTCTTGAATGGTTCTTCGTTTAAAGCATGTAACCATTTCCTCGTCTATAACTAACGAATAACGCGACGCCATTTTGACTACCGCCTCAAAATCAACTAATAGGCATGGATATTGCAAGATATGTGAGCCAAAATATTGGTTGCTTTGGTAAATACTAAACTGGGATATTTTGTAAATAGCCTAGCTGTAGTTAAATCTTCAGGATTCAGACTCTTAAAACTTAAAAATGTTTTACTTTTTGGCCGCGAAGCTATTTTTGTAAACACAAAATCTAAGGTTATAGGCCAAAAACCTGTTTTGTTGTTCCACAGTTTCAGCGAACATCATGTTATAACAAACTTGACTGAATTGTTTTGGCAACGTTTTGTCCTTCAAAGGCGGATTTTAAGCTGACGTAATGTTTATAAACAAACCTTTTCAAATCCAAACACCTTCGAGACATGAGACAAATAGACCTTTGTCTAATATGACCAATCAAATAACAGTTGACTCAACCTCCTATATATTACTGACGAGTTACAAGAGAAGCAAAATTAAAGTGCCCTTCTAAATTTATTTGATCATATTCTTGCTGGAAGAAGTGAGCGCACTTTTAAGTTTTTGTTACTTCTGCATCTTAATTTAATCTTTGAATTTGATCTATTTTCGTTGCGTTTATCTTTTTTCCCCATTATTTTGTGACAGAGAGGCCAACAAAAAGTTATACCCGGCTTTCTTGAACGTGATTTCAAGCATCACTTCACTTCACGAAAATCTATTATTAGAATAGATAAAATATGCTCGAAGAATCTTGATAGCTATGTAGGGGAGAATTGTGAAATGTCGAAGTTTGGACTGCTTTCCTATTATACAGGTTTGTTGTTTTGTGGTTTTAAGGCCTAAGAGTTTATCAATACTTTGTGCTGGGAGGATTCTAAAAGTTATAAAAACCACACTGTCGTGTTTGTTCAAAATTTCTCACTGTTCGGCAAATATTATAGACGCAAGAGAAGTTACGATCATAAAGACTATGGCCCACTTGTTTTAGAAGGACCCGTTGTAATAAGTTGCAATAACCTGAGTCCTCAGAAAACTTTACTGATTATTTCCAAAACGTTCAAACTACTTCAAACGCTACTGATTTCAACAGTATAAGCAGTTAGTAGTTCAAGTTCTTGGCTGTAAACTTATTTCCGTGATTTCAAAATGCCAGAAGGCTTATGATATTGGTGCTATTTTGCAGATAATAAAAAACCGTTGAAACAGATAAATATGGCTTATATTCAGTCCAAACACAGTCGGAAATTTCTTTAGCATTGTATTGTGACTTCAGTTTCAGTGTGTAATTAAGGCGGAAAGGTGTTGGTTTTCATGTACTAAATTATTTAGAATATATCAGAGCATGGTAACAAGAAAACAAGGTCAACGAAATTATAACCATCGTTTACGAGAGAGCTATATTACAGCTATTGAGACACCATTGTGGGACTGATGAAGAACTTTTGTGCTCTTTAGATCTCCTAGCGTGGGAAAATGACCATTGCCATTCCTGTTTTGCATTGTTTGGTTTTGACATATTTCATCATCTCGACTGGAAGGACTGAAGTCGTTGCTGAAAGGCTGCTTCTTAAGATTGTGCGGAACTCACAATTTGTCGACGACTCATTAGAGCTTCCTAGTGTTAAATGTATTTCAGATCTACCTTACTGCCAGTCGTACAACGCTTACAAATATATAAGGAACTGCAGTTGCTACTGTGGAAAAGAACAGAGCACATTTTATGAACCCCTTAGGAGGTGTATCAAGACTCAAGAAGTCCGTGAGAACGAAAGTAAGTTACGCACTTCAGTAACAAAATTCTCAAGAAATAAGAAACACTTTTAATAATAGAGAAATTCTTTTTCGGTTTTGTGTTTTTGCTAAACTTATAATTATTGTATCAATGTTCATGTTAGTATTTTTTCAGAATAACAGTGATGAATGAAACATTTTAAAAAAGTTATGAGCACAATTTGAGATGCTTTAGTTCTTGGAAGTCAATATATTCTGATATCAGATTTCTTTTATTTGTTACTAAACTGATATAATCTCGCGGTGCTATGTCTAAACAAAGAGGACAAAGCCAAAAATGAGCATTCCTTTTGACTATATCATCTGCTTGATATTCCTGAAATATACCTTTTATGTATTTTACGTTAAACTTTTAGCAGTACCTTTTAAGAGGGGACTACAGGTAAATACTGAACTATAAGATTATTATCTATAGTATTACAAAAAATTGCCAAAAAGTGGCTTTTGACGTGATCACCCTTAAAACCTTGAGAAAAAGTTAAAGAAGGGAAAAGGCAGAGTGAAGCGAAAAAGAACCGTCTTCTCAATTACTTTTCTTTCGTTCCGGTTCTCGTTGTTGTCCCTTTTTTTGCTCTCACGCACGTCCTTGTTATTTTATTTGTTAGTTCGACGGTTTGTTCCTTCTTCCCTTTCTTTTTCCTTTCTTTAATTCAGCTTAACGCATAATGTTTTTCAAATTTCAACCAGAAATGAAATTTTGCATGCAGTGAACTTTTTTTATAAATATCTAAAAAATGTTTGAGTAAACAGAGTCAATTAATTTCAAATTAAAGACAAAGTTGCAATAGGTCCCGCGGCCGCTTATTTTCTAATCAACATGCATCATTACATTTCACCGCTTTTCTTCTCAAGAATGTAAGATGCTCTTCGAAGACGAGAAAAAAACTGATTCGCTGAAAGTGTTGACAAATGAGGCGAGCCTAGCACCCATGCTTGTTCGGTTCAACACAACCCTGATGGAGTGTAGAATCGTTAACGATGGAAGAATAAGCGGTTTTATGGGCTGCAATGGAACTTGGCGGCCACTGGAGTTAAACTATATTGAAAAGGCTTTTTCTTACACATCTAGATGGACCAGGCAAAGAATCGCATTGAAGGTTTGTTGTCGTTGTTGAAAGTCAGGGTTAAATGTTTGACTGCTGCATGGAAAAATACAAACTGGTAACTTGTAGGGCATTTTTGGGCTAAATTTCCGTACTCACCCATACTTCATTATGGATACGAAGCTATTGATCTTCAGACCAAATTATCGGCGGTAAAGCTGGCTTTACGAGCAACCAAAAATTCTTGAAATCATTGTTAGGGTTAGGAGTAATGGTTAGGTTGGGCTACTTAACGGTTATGTTTTTTAATTCCCGAAATGAAAATGTGGAATCTGGCGAACCGATAAACTGCATGAAAATGTGAAGTTTGGCGGCCATTACTGTATGCAAAATTATATAATTTTACCCCCATTTGTGGAAAGCACGGCAAGTGCGAGCAAGATACTGTTAACTTTCTCGACTTGTGGTAATCGTTTTTGCTCTTACTCTCGTGGTATTGTTATGCCTTAAGGCAAAGTTTGAGCTTTTAAGCTTTTGTTAACCAATATAGTAGCAGTGTCTAGACATTGATGCAGTTTGGTTTGTTACTTGGCAAGTTTGTAATATCTCAAATATAGCTACGGCCCTGTTTACACGGAGAAAGTTAACCCGCCCAGCCGAGTTAACACCGTTAACTCGCTTAGGCGTGTTATCCGGTTCTATTGAGTTATAGCGTTGCATTAACACCTGAGCAAATGGAAGAGGGACAGCTGCCGCGACGTGAAACTCTAGTTTTTGGTGCTGAGACATCAGATTTCAACCAAGAAAACTCAGAAATCGAATCTCATGAATCTGTTATAGCTGGCGGCTGCTAGCATCATTAGCTGTTGCTGACGGCGATTTTTCAGTAACAACTGACAGTATAATAAACCACAACAATGTAGTGCAGCAAAGAGAGGAACCAATCAAATTTGCCGCCAAGGTATGTTTTCTTGCCGCCATTTTCTGTTAATTGGTTTTGGCCAAGCGACTGTGTCACAATGACGCACACAGAGTAATTTGATGCGAGTATATTTTACCCCGGTCAGGCGAGTTAGCAGCTTTGCATGTAAACACAAGCTAACTCGACAGGGGCAAAAATTGAGATAACTCGGCCAGGTAGGTTAACTTTCTCCATGTAAACAGGGCCTAAACATCTAAACTCCTTGAGGAAAGATAACGCAAAACCCTAAAAATCTTTAAAGGATAACAGTTACTGCATTAAATTAATAAGATTACGAAAAGAAGTCGTGTGGCGTTGATGCAGGCGGTGATTTTGCAGTGATAAACCAATGTCACCTTTGATATAAAATAAAAATGTTCCTATACACTTCTTGGTCTAACTTCAGTACCCGTGTAGATGAATTTCCACAATCAAGAGTTCTTATTCAATAAGTTATTGTCCGTTCACTACTATCATTCTTGGTAATCTCCAATTCTTGTGTGCACGTCTCTGTAAAGCCAAGAAATATTTCTTATGGGTGTTGTGCTCAAAATAACTAAACAAATTATTGAAGTTTTAGAAACTTTTCGTATTTAGTAGATACTTCTCTTTAATCTTGCAGCTTTCAAAAGAGACCGACGTCATTAAAGGGAGGCTAGTAAAACTTGCTGTGCAGTGTCGCCTTCAAAATAGATCAACACTCTCTAACACCTCATGTGTGCTCTTCAAAGTTAATGGAACGTCTCAGTGTAAGTGCGATGTTTAAAAAATTTTCTGACTAATCACATCTTATAAACGCAAGATGATGCTAGCCTTGAATTTTTGATGCTAAAAATTAAAAAAGCTTACGTTGCCCATTGCTTCACTTTACATACAGGCAATACTCTTTCTCGTCGATTTAGACGCTACGATTACTTTACACATGTCAGCGATATTCTCATCAATGTGCAACGCGATCATTTCTTCACTAAACCTTCTAGACAAAGTTTACAACTAAATTCATTCTCGAAACTTGGTGTTTGGTTACGGAATTCTATCCCAGGTGATATCAGAGACATGCCTGAAGAGAATTTGAATGAAGTTGTCCACTCTGAACAAAGACGAAAAGACATGATTTGCCTTCTGTGATCCCATAGTCAAATTCACCATGCTTTTTCTTGTAAACTGCCTATCGGTCTGCCTACAACCATACAGCTGGGATTCTTAAATGCAGTCGCGTTTGTTTTGGGGTTAAAATTTGGACTCTGTCCTGTGTCTCGATCCCTGCCGCTGTGGCAAAACTGATTAGATTTTAAAAAAAGTTTTGAACCTGAACTGGTCTAAAACCAATCAAGCTCATATTATCATTGGATTTCTACTAGGCTGTTCTTCCGGTCAAACATGTAACTCTGGACCCACGAGAGAATCCACTTCTAAACCAACGACTGCACATGGAACAGTAGTTACACCTGGAAAAACAATTGTACGTAAAACAGGCGCTGCATCTCAAACAACAGTTGCGCCAGGGACAACTACATCAGGCCCAAAAATCAGTTCTGGTCTTCCAGCTGAACCTAAATCTACATCCATACCAAGAACACATTCTACACATGCGCATTCATCAGTAAGTTGCTGGTATGGACTATATAGAGGGTCTATAAATTTTGTTGTTTTATATACACAGAAACACACGCATATATATAATAAACACTGCAAACATAAGAAAGTGGTTGGTACATAACTCGCGTACAAGAACCTAGTGGTTTGAGAACCTACAGGCTGAAATTTGGCATTTTAATACTCAAATAGGTAAGAACCTGACTCAGCCTGACAAAGAAAAACTCCAGATTTGATGTTCAAAATCTGGATTTTAATTGTGAATTTTTTAGTGTACTGCTATTTAGTCTTACTGTATCAGCGTGCTTTTGGGCTTTCTTTATTTTTCAGTAAAGATGTTTTACAATAGGGGCAAACCAACCAGCCCCGCTTTGGTTTCGGCCGCAGTTTCTGTTGACCAAAAGACCATCATCAACTTTAGCCTCAGCAGCCAAGCGGGACGGTCCTTACTCTAAAGAGTAGAGTCGAAAAGCGGCTAATTTAAAAGTCACGTTTTCTTTTATCATTTGCAAACAAAAGAACTCACAACAAAAGGTTACCGCGTGCTCTGACAGAAGATTTATAAAACAATACGTTTTGTAACGAGACATTACTAACAAAAGTATTATTCGTTCTGTAAAGCTATTAAGACAACATTTAAAAATACAGTTACAAATAGTGTACAGTATTTCCAAATCAATACAGTTCTTTTTAAATATTGCAGAACATAAAAATATGGTTATGGCGTACATAAGTCCTTTTGTAGTTCCTCGGATGTTTTCACTTTTAAAATTTTTGCAAATAAGAACTTTGTAAGAAAAAGGTATAAGTTTCTACTCAGAATTTACTCCAAAAGCCTAGGTTCATATATGCGGATTTAAGGTTGAAGGTTTTGTTTATGAGCAGAACTGCATATTCGGAAAAGGCCTAATAACTTAGGTATAGCAACCACTTTGTTATGAACGTGCTATTGAAAAGGGAATTTTATGAGTTTGTACGGCTCACAAACAACTTTATTTGCCGTACTTTTATTGGCTAGAATCACTTTAAGAAAGCTAATTCCGAAAAGTTGTCATTTGCTTTTTAGACTTTTAACAGTGTCGGAGAAAGAAATATCAAAACAAGTCCCTCGCAACAAACTCTCAGTAAAAGAGCAGACTACAGTGTGTTGGGTTTCATATTCGGGGTTGGAGTGGCCGTGATTATTGTGGTGACGGTGATCATTACCTTTTATGTTAAGGCAAAAAAGCGAAAGAAAGAACAGAGGTGAGGCTTTTCTGGTGCCACTTACCCTTGAGTGTCTTTCCGACACGTAAAATGTTACTGTAGTTTCCTGTTATATTTGTTGTTTATGAAGATAGTTAATGCGAAGCCTAATATTGAGCCACAAATGTTAAATTCACTTTCTTATACAAAAAACTATTTTGATTGAAAGCTAATAACTTTTTTTTTCGTTTCTTGCAGAGCTGCAGTCATGGTAAGTTTGCCAAGTTGTGCTGCTTTTTGTCAATATAAACGTCTAAATAATGAACGACTTTTGAAATGAAGTGCAGGTAACTAAGATAGATTGCTAAAAGCCTAAACTTTCACTCAACAAAACGATCACTGTGATTGGTTGATTCATGGTCACGTGCCCTTGATCAAATTCAATGTATCCCGACCGGGATACAACTGCGCAGTTGTTGCCTGCTCGCCGAGGTTGTGCCAGCTTTATCGTTTGTCTTTGCTAAATGATTGATTGAGGGAAAGTCTAGATATATAACAAAGCACTTAATATAAAGTCTCTCTGGAAACAAGCTAGTTTTGTTCTCCCCCGGGACCTGATGTTTCACTCAACTTCGTCTTGGGAAACACTGGGATTCTCGGGAAAACATAACTAACGTTAACTGTTTCCATGGGGAATATACAATAAGTATAAAATGCATCAATAGCTAGCACCCCCCCCCCTCCCCCAAATATTTTATTTTTCTAAACCGATACTTATCAAAAGTAAAAACTATGTTTAAAGTTGTTTGGGGATACATGTATAACGTCTTTCATATTAATTGTGATGCAGAAAACAAAACTTTATTAACTCAGTGGTATATCCAAGCACGTACGTTTAACTTACGAGCTGATATTTAAGATAATAATCTTGTGTGACATATAATGAAAATGATAGTAGAAATGTAAGTCTTTACTGTGATGTCGAGTTAGATCTTTTCTTGAGACAAGTGGCCTATTAGCCTTGCAGGCACTTATCTCCTGTTTAATTGTGATACCAACTCAAACTGTGTACACAGCGACCTTAACACTCGCGTTTGCTTGTAATTAGCAGGCAAGAATTCGTGTTCCAAGAATAAACGAGGCTTTGAACTACGATCAACCAATTATTCCCCACGCAACTGACAAGAGCTGTTTTGGTAAGCGGGAAACGCTTTGATACCGACTCTCATTAAAGTCCCTATCAAGCTTATTTTTTAAGTTCCAGATGGAAAGTCGAACCCCTTAATATAAGTAATTTTCTAAAATAAAACCTTTTCTCGCCGTTCCTGTTACATTTTTTAGACTTGAAGCGTGCAATGATGACGTAGCACGAGGCATATGACGTAGCACGAGGCATGAACCAGAGACAATCTTTTTATCTCAAAAAATTCAGCTCTGGCTACAATAGTCACATTGTTACAACTTTAATCAATAAATTATTCCTTTAAAAGTATTTAAAATAAAAATGTTATGACATTTTTTAACAGAAATAAAATATTTTAAACAAAAACCACACTGCTGCTACGTCACAGGTTACCAGTTCCCGGCCTGCTCGGTCAAAATTTACATTCCAATCTTTTTTTGAATAAGGTGGTCTTATACAACTAAATAATAGAAAGAAAAAGGCCTTTTTTTGGGGAGGGGGAAGTATCTTAAAACTGCCATTTCTTCAAAATTGAACACTGGAAGGCTGGGCATACCATGCAGGTATGATGTCACATAAAAGGTGTTTACGTGACCATGCTTGCCATAATTCAATTAATTTTCAAA
>JAOBRD020045515.1:0-10564 GCA_027575215.2 Hydrozoanthus sils
TGAACCTTTTTCAGTTTTATGTAAGGTTTTACATTCATTGACTTGTTACTGCTGATACCGTAGCAAAGTTCTGGAGTTCATGAAGACATCTGAGATACCTATTACAGAAGCAGTCTATGCAGCTCTTATCACAGCTTATGGAAAAACAGGGTTAGTGAGTGGTATCGTATAGACAAAAATAATAGTTATATTTATTTACGTATATATACATAACTAATGTAACAGCAGTACATGGATATAAAATTGTTTCAATTAAGTGTTTTCGCTTTACAATAAAAAGTTCTGTCAAAAATTCATGATTTATCTTGACAGTACATTGTAGAGTAAAAGAGTTGGTTTTAGTTTTTCTACTTATAACTAAGTTGGAAAACAATAAAAGTGTTTAAAATTATAAAATATTTTAAAGGAATGTTGAAAATGTGTTAAAAATACTCATTAATTCTAAATAAAATGCCTTTGCATGCACAGATTCAGATTGGACATTAAGGCTAGAGCACCTTACATTATTGATAGAAAAAACATTTCAGAAATCAAATGTTCAGTCAAACTTATTTTTGCACTCTTTTTAAAACACTTAAATTATTTGCAACTGAGGGTAATAATGCTGTAGGCTTGATGAAAATGTTTCCTGAAAGATGATGAGTATTTTTGTTATTCTTCTTGCTGATGGAAAAGAGGACTTGTGAAATCAACATACCCATTGTGCTTGCATTGCACAATTCACATTGAAATGGTTTTCCATGTGCTTTTAGGGGTTTTTATCTTCCTTAAAAGTTAAGTTGGCTAATGTACGTGTAATGTACAGATATATATATATAAATGTAGACTCAAGCTTTTTCAAATCCAAGTATCTCTTTGCTGTTTGAACAGCAATTAATAACTGATAGAAGCAGACTAATATTTATACCAATAATTTACAGCATTTACTAGTTATTATGAATGCATGTTTAGTTAAATATTTTATTCTTGTATTTCAGTGATGTTGAAAGTGCCAAAGGAGTGTTTGACCTAATGAGGTACTGTGCCAGCTACAGATTAATCCATTGAGTTATTGTTCCATCAATTGAACTGATTTGAAACCAATTGAGAACTGTATCATTTAAACTTATGAGGTACTGTGCCAGTGCTGATCGAACTATTGCACAGCAGGCCTTGCCATCACTCACACAAAACTGACCTGAGGAGATTGATTAACTGCTCACCTTTTGTCCAGGAATTACTCCTGTTATTGGGAAATATATTCTTAGTAATGTTTTGTGATTTGTCCTATATGCATTGGAAAAATTTGCGTGCAACTACTTCCACAATAATAAGAACGATCAATCATGCATGTTTGCTGTCTGGTGGATGACTATATTGTGGTTTTGTGAAAGCTAGTATACACTTTGAATACTGTTGATACATTGCAAAAGGTGTTTCTGATATAAAAGTATTAACTTATGTTTTTTTACATTTTCTAAATACAGTCAGTTGTTAGTGTGAGTGGAAGTACTTCAAATTTTGATGCAATTTGAAGTAACACTGGTATCAGGGCAGTGGCACACTGTCCTTGTACAAGTTACTTTTAAGCCCTTATCTTTTGGAAAAGACAGCTCACCTTGGTTAGCTCAGCTTAGCTTAGCTTTTTGTCACTCACCAGCGATTTTTAGATGGCAAGCCCTGGAGCAGTAGCGCTAAACAAGCTATTGATTTGACCCAGTGTGGTACAACACAAGTTACTGATTATACTATCAAGCATTAAAGTGCATATGAAGTGGATAGAACTTGCTGAATGTACAGTAGCAGTGAAGAACTTTTATGTATCTTGAGATATTAACACTTAAAGTTTTCAACTGATGACATGAGTGGTTCCGGCAAATTTGCATTTTTTGAAATCTGCTGCCAATCCATAACCTTGGGCTGATGATGAATCTCAAGGTAGATAGGCAATCAGTCCAAGTTTGGCTCAAATTCATTCAAAGGTTATGGATTGGCAGCAGATTTGAAAAAAAAGGAACATTTGTTTTAACCACTCATGGCATCACCAGTTGAAAATTATTTTTAAGTGTTAATATCTCAAGATACATAAAAGATTTCAACAAAGTTTCTTCACTGCTATTGCTCATTTAGCAAGGTCTATCCACTGAAGCAATAAAATTGTTCACTTCATATGCACTTTAAAACAACTAGTTGTTAGTTTGGTTTATCGAGGTACCACTCCAGTTACTGATTAATCTTTCTAGTTACTTTACCTTCAGTTATTGATTTTATTTAACAAGATGCTGTTCACTGATTTGTGTTATCAAGATCCTGTAGTAACAGTTACTGATTTTGATCAGTTACTTTTTTGTCCATTGACATATTGTACCATAATCTACCTTTTATCTTGACCAACCTAACTCAGGTTGTATGTCACATGGACTGCTTTGTTTGTTTCACTTTATGATATCAGTGTTCTATTTTAGCTGAAACTTCTAGACTAGAATAATGTTTGCAGAGAAAATTCGTTGTGTATCATTAATGGTATTTGTAAAGAACCTATATAAGGAAGACAGACTGTGTAAATGAACTATTGTGTTTGCTTTTAGACAAAATGGTCAGGAACCGGGACTTGAGAGTTATATTTCCCTGCTTTGTTTGTATGCTGAGAAAGGCAACATGGAAACAATAAATGATGTAAGGAGTTGTAAATGTGGTATTTTGACAGTTTATAGTCAACTTTTAATCAGATAAGTTTCTTACACTAGCGTGGTAATCTCTGTTTTTTTTTTCCTAATCCCAATATCATCCACTGTTTGAGAATTGGGTTTGAGCTGGGCTTAGCTTTTTAAATACAGTAAAGTGATTCCAAAACCATCCTACTGTTCAGGAGCTGTATATATTACACTGTCACATTGCTAATAATAAAAATCACAGTTGCAGTTTTAAGAAATTGTTTTGGGTTTAAGTGGTTGTATTATTTTTCAATTAGCAGAGTAGCAAGGTACAGGCCAGGCTAGTGCTTACAATTTTAATTGGTTTTGTTAACTTATTTCAGTTGATTGAAGTGATGCAAAACAGCAAGCTGTACCCAAATCACTTGGTTTACATAGCCTTGTTAGACACACTTTCCAGATATGGTCACCATGTGCTTATTCCAGAGGTAGGTTAAGTATCAGCATGAATTATTTTATTAATTCACAATTCAAGGGAACAACCATACTCCAACCACAGTAAACCTCAACAATTTAAACCCCCCCCCCATTTCCTTTAGAGATTCCTAAATGCATTGCCTCCCATACTCTTAAAGTCCATAACTCTTACCCCCTTTCACTGTTTCCATTTTTGTCAAGTCTTTCAGATAGTTTTTAACTTGTTTTGATTATAATTAATGGTGTTCTTTGATTTCAAGTGAGGTATTAAATAATCAAAAAATAATTATGCAAAGCTGAAATCAGATTATAGACAAAAGCAGAAGAAATGGTTTAAATAAGTGTAAACATAAAACATCTATTATTTTCTGTGACTTCATGAATGAAGACAAATGCTTTTATGTCAGTCAAATGCTCAAGTGCTTGTATCCTGACTTCTGCAGTTATCAGTAGTGACTTCTGTTCTTGCCTTCTTTGCAAAATCAAAAATGTACAAATTTGATTAAAATTTTTGTTTCCTTGGAACATCCAGTAATCACTAAGTGTGACTCCAGATTTGAACCCACATGCCTAAGGAATATTTTCTTTCTTTAAAACTACTCCGTCTTTTCCAAATTCCATTCTTTATTAACCCTCCACCCCCAGCCCCTTTCTTTTGCATTTTCCCTGTGGTGTAGATATTCAATGAACTTTGTAGACTAAAAGATTATTAATGTTAGAAACTGTACATGCCAAATTAGTGAATATTAACTTATTTTTTTCCTATTCCAGACAAGAAAAATAGTAATTATGGTCAAACTAGGTTCAAAGCTGCCCTTTGTTGTTTTTAATTTAAAGTACTTTTGTTTTTCAGATTCTGGACAAGCACACTATTCTCAAAATTGTTCAAGCAGGTAATTAATTCTTTCTGTTATTAAATCTGTAATTACATTATGCCAGACAAAGTTATCTGATTGGCCCAATTCTTATTGAGAAAACATGTTTATTTTTTTTACTCTGAAGCATCGGCCCTTAGTGATTTATATGCTTTTGTCATTGTGATTGAATTATACAGTAAATAGTGTAGAAAAAATTTAAGTGCAACATATTTAGTACTATCAAGCAAATGAGTTCCCATTATATAATTTTGATGCATTTAGATATATAGGTAGTGTAATTTGTTTTTTGTTTGTTTCTTACAAAAATTTTAGATCTAAAGTCACTGATGATGACATTTGCGGCTCGAGGAGAAATTACAAGTGCATTTTCTCTTCTAAATTATATCCCACGACTGTCTACTGGAACTCCTGACAGCAGCCCAGATAACTTGCTTCTAAAACAAGTGATTATGTCAGGCCAGGTATTGTTTTACATATCTTACAAGTTATACAGCAGTACAGAATAGGGCTCAGATATCGCTCGGCCCACATTTTTTGGTCTTTTTGTCACAATTTTTTCTTGAGTAAAATGTTGTTTTCGCTTTTTCATCTGAACAAAATGTCGCTGTCATAACTATCAAGTTTTAAGCAATTATTTGCTTTGCTAGTTTCTTAACATTTCCAGTTTTTCAATCATTGTTAAAAACAATCAAGTAAACTTGACAAACAAATGTGTCTGTCTCATTAGTTAGTGTGTTCTAAAAAACTTTAAGCTCTGACAAAAAATATTGTGAGAAACTGATTACATGTATTCCTGGATGCTTTGATACATATAGTTGAACTCTGATGCCCTTCGTCCCTGTTACAAATTGTCGTTATTTACCTGATAATTTCTGGTGCTTGTCAGCACTTTGACAGTTGTCTGTAGCCTCAATTTAAGACTGTGTCGCCTGTTACCAAAACCCCTTGAAGTCCCAGTATAATTAGAAAAGAACAAAGACCATAGTCTTGAAAATACTTTTAATATGTAAGTATGGTACCTTTTAATTGTTTTGTTTTGTTTAAAAGATGTACTTTAAAAGGCGTTGATGATTATGATTCATTGCCTGTGAAGTTAAGAAAGTGCACTTTGTTTGTACTTTCGAGCAAGGTGAGTGTTGTGATGTTAACCCTTCTCCTGTTGAATTGTTAAGAAACAAAGTCATAAAATTAATATCAACAAAATTACAAAACTCATAATTCTTTGAAACAATAGACATTTTCAGAACTACTTGTAAAGACAAAGAAAATGAATGGTCACTTTGTAGGTTTTCAAGCAGCAGTTTTCCAGTTAGAGCATTTTTAGTTTGTGTGAAACCGTTTTTAGAAGGACAAGGGTTATGAAAGATTCAATACCATATTTTATAGCTAAGCAACATGGTTTTTATGTTGTTAGTAATGATTAACAATGCTTTGATTTTTTTTGTGTGTGAACAGCCAGAAGAAATTGTGGTTAGGACTGTCAATTCTCTGAACCAGAGAGGAATAATGAAAAATGTGTTTGAAACTGCACTGGATCTCACCTACACCAAGAGAGTCCCAGGTAAAAGTTTATTATATTACTATTGATGTTTGAAATTGTTGCTAGTCTTAATCTAAAATTGTCAAGGTGTCTACAGTTAAATAAATTCTTCCAATCCACAACCCATCATTTTTCTGTTACAGCTTTAGGAGAATTTTGCTTTTCATCTTCAGTAGTCTTCTATGTGTTTCCATTTTCTTATTGCAAAAATACCTGTTTTGTTCGAGTTATGCAAGGAGAAGTTAGGTGTTATAAACTGGCTGGGGCTGAAAGGGTTGAATTATACAAGGAGAAGCTTGATGTTGATAAACTGGCTGGGGCTGAAAGGGTTGAATTATGTGAGGTGAAACTAGATATTGTTAACTGGCTGGGGCTGAAAGGGTTGAGTTATGTAAGGAGAAGCTCAATGTTGATAAACTGGTTGGGGCTGAAAGGGTTGAGTTATGTAAGGAGAAGGTAGATGTTGATAAACTGGCTGGGGCTGAAAGGGTTGAGTTATGTGAGGTGAAACTAGATGTTGTTAACTGGCTGGGGCTGAAAGGGTTGAGTTATGTAAGGAGAAGCTAGATGTTGATAACTGGCTGGGGTTGAAAGGGTTAAGGTAAGCAAGTCAACATGAACAAGACCATGTGCATGTAAACTGTGGCCTCTACCAACAGAAAGGCTTTATAAACGCCTTTAAAGTGCTAAAAAGCATCAAGTTGTATGGGTAAAGTGTTGGTTGTGACAGAGAAATTTTTAATAGTGTACCTCTTTTTTCAAGTGTAAATGGTATTATTAACATGTTTGTTTCATTTTTTGTTAGAAATAAGTCTTGCTATTATCCAGGAAATGATTGATAAGGTAAGGGCTTTCAACTATATAATTATCCAGTTTCATTGTTGGTACTAACACATAAATAATTTTCTTTCTTTTGTTTCTTTTTTTTTTTACACTCATCCATTCACTTATTGAGAAAATCAAAATGAGTTACAGTTTGGCTGAGCTAGCTCACAAGTTGGAATAAAGCTGATTTGAAGATTATGTGAAATAATTATATTACTTTACTGTGCTGGTGCAATTGCAGTCTTTGTTATTATAGATAAATACATTTAACTTTATGCTTCCTTTTCCTTAATAATTATATTAAGATATTAAGTTTTTTAGTTCAAGCCAGTTGATTAATATCTATCTTCTTACAAACTTACCCTGCTGTTCATATCTGTCCAGCCTTAATTTTGTCAACCCTGTCTCAAGAAGCATTTTCCTCTCTAAAGATAATCTTATGGATCAAAATGTGCATTTGTTCCATTTCTAAATCTCAAGAAGATACTGTATTGAAATAGTTTGTGAAGTAAAACAAAGTATCACCAGAAAATTCTAAATTAAGTTACTCCCTTTCAACCAGCTAAGTTCTCCCATAACAATTGGTTCAACATGTTGATTGTTGCAGGAAGTTACGGTTAGAGCTCATTATTTCTACCCAGCCTTAGCTGTATATTCCAGCAGAATGGATGCTGAAGGTACATACTGTAAAGTTGTTCTTTGATACACATTGAGTGCAACCTCTGAATATCGAAAGCTAAACTCAGTTTGATTTCACTTTAAGCTTACAGTGATGAAAAATGTTTCTTCTAAGATAAGGACATTAAACCATTAGCCCAGAGTCTTGATCTCCTATTATGGCGCTTATAAGAACCCACACCATTTGTTGAAAAAGAATACAGTTATCCCAGTGTCATGACCTAACAACTATTACCTGAGGGCGATCTGGATGAATATCAGTGTGAGCCGAGTATGCTAGATTGTCTAAGACCCTCAATACCAAGTCCACTGTATTTGTAAACAGGTGCTGAAAAGCCCTGATTGGGAGCATCTGTATATCTTTGTAAATGCAATGCTCAGACTGTACATAATTATTGCCGTAAATGATACCATGCACTGTTAAGAAGAACTTGCCACAGTGGAAATTACTGGTATTTGAAGTGATAAAAGTTGATGATTAAGGGACATCATGCTAGGGTCTATTTTTTGTTTGTTACACTGCAGTCAGATAGATACTAAGTTTCTTTAGAGAACTTCAGAGAAAATTTATCCTTAGTCAGGATAATCTCACTGGATTTGATAATCACTAGTTTCCTGTATATCCTTAATGTGCCTATGAAGTGAAAAATTTTATTACTTCTGTGGATAGACCTTGGTAAAAGAGGAATAGTGGTGAAAAAATTTTGTCAAAATATTTTATGGTTCTTGAGATATTGATATTTAAAGTTCTCAACTGATGATGAATGTGTGGTTCCAACAATTTAAATTTTATTTAAATCTGCCGCCAATTCATAACCTTTGGATGGTGATACCTAGAGATACATCACCAGCCCGAGTTTGGCTTAAATACATCCAAAGGTTATGGATTGGCAGCAGATTTAAATAAAATGCAAACTTGTTGGAACCCACATTATGTCATCAGTTGAGAACTTTAAATGTCAATATCTCAAAAACCATAAAAGATTTTGACAAAATTTTTTCACTGCTATTTCTCATTTACCAAGGTCTATATATCCACAGAAGTAAAAAAATTTCACTTCATAGGCACTTTTAATAAATATAAAATTATGAATTTAGGGCAGAAAAATTAGGTGTCTCTAAGGGGGGTGGTCTTTTGGGTCAGAACTTTATATGTTGGCCAATGTCAGCTGAGTGAAACAACTTCAGAGGAATTCAACAAATGTTTTTGGTATGTCATCAGAATAGTTGGATCTATTTAAAATTGGTCTTGATTCAACTCAGATTTCACAGCTTACGAGTAACATAAAAAGCAATTTTTTGTTGTTGGGAGAAAGGGATCACAAATATTATACAAAAAACTAGATTTAAAGTATTTCACTTGATTTTAGGTAGCCAGGAAGTATTCAATATAATGACTAAGCATGGCTTTCAGGTCGACCCTATCAGGTATGTCTATTATGAAGATTCTTTAGGTATTTTATTCTTCTTGCTACATTTGAAGATTTTTCTGGTGTGTGTTATCCTACAGTACCATGTATATGTGTAACTTGCTGTGAACCATGGGTCAAAGATCAAGGTTCTGAGGGTCACAGGTCCTTTAAAGTTCCTGAGTACACTTGAAAACTTAACTAACACAGGGTTCGTATGGGTCGTGGAAAATCTGGAAATGCATGGAGTTTTAGAATTTCATTTTCCAGGCCTGGAAAGTCATGGAATTTTGATTAGGGTCATGTAAAGTTATGGAAAATTGGCAGAATTTAGATTGGTAATAATGCGTAAAAAAATATAACCAATCCATATGTTTGCACAAAATTACATGCCCTCTTGCTGAATAACCAATGATTTTATTCGCAGAGATAGACTCGTGAAGACACAGTGGAGTAAAACCATCCAAGAGTTAAATCATTTTAATTCCTAGAGTTGAACTTGGTAATGCTACTGTGTCTCAAAATAAACATCCCTTTCTTCACCTTGTTTAGCTTGAATTATGCTAGGTAAAGAGAAAAATGTTTGAGAGAAAAATAACAATGCTAGGTCATGGAAGTCGAGAAAAGTCTTGGAAAAAGTCATGGAAAGTTGTGGAATTTTAGAAATTCAAAAGAGTATGAACCTTGTAACATTATTTTTTTATTTTTGGAAACTTGGAGATTTGGGGCACCATTCAATACTCGAATTGCTGTCATATTGTTCCGCCATTCTGCCAGATTAATAAAAACAGAAAACAAAAAGACATTAGTACCTAAGATGAAGGTCACCACAAGCTTCTTATTCCCTGCTATTAAAATGCTTCTGCTGTTTTGTGTGTCGCAAACTGTTTCATCATAACTTTGGACAAGCTAGTGTCAGTCAAGTTCATCTAATAGAGATTCTTATTTGATTTTTTGATGATTTTTATTGACAAATTTCAGCAGAATATTTTCATAAATCTACCACCACAAAAAACAACCACTTTGCCTGTTGATCAGGCTTGCACTATTTGTTTGTTAACAACACTGCTAGTCAGGTGCAAAATCCATCCTTTCAATTTCTTTTAACCGTGCTCACTCCCAAAGATAAGAATTTAAAAATTATTAGCTTATAGTAGTTTGTTGAAGCTCTGATGTAAAGAATTGATGTAGTTTTAATAATTATTTGTGTGACACAATCATTGACTTATTAGAACTTTGCAAGAACAACTTCTCAAGTAGATGTTCCTGACAATAATGTACTTTGTCAAGTTTTGTCGAAAATTTTTTATTCCACAATACAGAGATAAACTGAGTCAACTACAGTAAAGTCTAACATCACACGCTTTTGATGCAATTGTGTTTTACGTTTTTTTAGCAAAAAACAAATTATGTAAACTTCTTAAGTATAATGGCTAAAATAGTATTTATTCTTCTCAGTTCTTGATTCTTCACACTATAAATAAAGTACATACTTGATCAACTCAAAAGACCTTTAGATTTGTATCTGCAAGTCAGTCTGTCTTATCAACAGCCAGTAACACTAAACCAGTCACCTGACCTTCAACCCTTGATTCTTGGCATGTTGTCTTGCATACACAGAGAAAGAGTTGAATCAAACTGATGCTTCAGACTATAGTCCTCTGTCTAAGTAAAGTGTGTGATGTTTGTAACATTATTTAGGCAGACAAAGGACTCTTCCAAAACGTCAGTTTCATTCACCTCAAGATTTCACGGCGTATAACTTATGATAATGTTTATCGAAACGCTTTGAAATATGTTTCCAAAAGTTCATACAAATATGTAATCACAGTGGATTTACAATACACAGTAAGCCTTTAATTGAATTACAGTCGATGATTTAGATATTAGATAAACAGCTTTGTAAATGTTAATTGTTGACTGCTACTTTGTGCGTTTTGTATTACAGTCAAACCTCTCTAAGACGGACACTTTGGGACTGGCTTCAACTGTCCATCTTAGAGAGGTGTCTGTCCTACAGCGACTTTAATTAAAACAAATGACTTAGAAAACGCCCGGCAGGGACCAAGATTTGGTGTCTGTTTTATAGAGGTTTCTGTCTTATCTGGATGTCTGTCTTGAGGG
>JAOBRD020045624.1:0-10564 GCA_027575215.2 Hydrozoanthus sils
TCCCTAATATGGGCATATTTTCCTAATATGGACACATAAACACGTCATTGTCATATAAAATTTGGCCCTATACTGGGTTACATTACTACTTTTATTCCATAGTTTGATAGTTTATCAAGCAATATGCTGTGATCAACTGTATCAAAAGCTTTGCACAGATCAAAGAAAATACCACAAGTAAAAAGGTCCTGATCTATAGACTTTCTAATTTTTTCTGTTAATAATAATAAAGCATTAGAGGTAGAGTGTTTAGAGCGAAAACCAAATTGATTGTCAGTGATAATCAATAGCTTATCAGGATAGCTAACAACTCGCTTATACATAAGTTTCTCAAAGATATTGTTACAACAGATAGTAAGGATATAGGACGATAGTTTAAGACAGACAAAGCTGAATTATTTTTATAGACTGGGATTACTTTGGCTATTTTGAACTGATCTGGGACAGTTCCGGAGGAGAACGAGAAATTGTATAACATTTCCAGTGGGATGGATATGAGATTACATATGCTATTGGGATACTATATGGGCCCATTGCTTTACAAGGGTTTAAATTTGCAATGATTCTGCTAATTTCTAGTGCAGATGTTGATGATAAAAATAGGCTACTAGATTTTGAGTTGTCTAAAACTTCTTTACAGGATGTATTGAAATTGGTCTATGGATTATCATTCTTACAAGCCAATCTTCACTTGTGGTGTGATTGGCAGCTTCAAACACGAATTCGATGCAACTAATTGACTAGTTCTCCATTCCTCTGCCAATCAAAATTTTGTAAGGCTTATATTTTAGCTTAGTTTAATATACGCAGAGTCTGAAGACTATTTAATCGATTAGCAAGAATGATGTGTTTATACCAATGTTCGGTTGCATCTTGTCTATCTTACCTCTTAGACAGACTGGCACCGCAAGACTTCCGTTCACCTAAGAACAAGATAAAACATTTCAGCTCGGTTTTTCGAATTCTTAAACGTACGATATCCGTCTAATCATTCCCGGAATGAGCCCAGAAAGCGCAAAACTTCAACTGAAAACAGCTTTCCAGTTCAGGAAAAAAATGTATATGTGACAGTTCATGCGAAAACCGGCACTTTTAAAGCACGAACGCAAACACACAAACGAGGCAAAGAATAACAAACGCGTGTTCGAGCGCACAAAGGAGTTCGGAGTTAATTTGGCGAACGCAGTTCGTTTTTATGCAAACGCAGTTTGTTTTTTGAAGAACGCAGTTCGTTTCTGAAGGAACATGGTTCGCTTACTAAGTCAAGAGAGCAACAACTGGTCAGTTAATAAGTTTAGTTTTACTATCGGTTCGTTCTATTTTTTTAAGCGAAGTTTGATTGTCTTTCCATATACGAACGCAAGTAAATTCCATCGCATCGTTTACTTTTCAATGTTGAAGCTGTGTGCTGAACAGGGAATAAACCACTACAGAGCATGCTCTACTCTTGTGTTACTTTTCATTTGTTGTTCCTGTAGAATAATAAACTAAAACTAATTGACCTTGACGAAGGTAAAATTCAAAACCCTGAAAACTCAAACTAAAGCATCAAAACCAAAATATTCTCAATTATTGTTCAAAAAGTGTTGATGCAAATATTTTCAAACTGTAAACACTGATTCGTCATTTGAGGACTCATCATACCAGCCTAGATGGTTTTGAAGCCTGAGATATGTTAGTTCTTCAGAGACCTATGTCACACCTAACAATTAGTTGAACGTATCATTTACGATCACCAGAGTGTTCAGAACCCCTACTAGACAATCTATTGCCACAATTAAGACAGTGCGTGAAACAAATTGATCTGCTAAGCACCTAACAAAAATGACATTTCATTGCTATATCTAGAAATCTTCTCGTGTGCTTAAAGACCAGTTTGAGTACACTTAAAGGACAAATACAGTCTTATATACAAAAGTATGTATGTTTGTCTGAGAAAACCAGGCAGATGACGAAAGATGGGGTCGGCCGATTGTCATCATATTTTTGCTGTAAGATACCCTTAACCAACTGACATTCATGGTAAAATTCATGAAACAACTTAACAAACCTTTTGGTTTCTTCTCCCCAATATGACATTACATACTTGGTGGCACTCTTCACAAGGCTCTAGTGTTATCTAGTGGCTCACAGATCGCTTTAATCGTGCACCGTTTTGGACAACTTCTGTTCGTGCTAGTTTGTCTTCCAGAATAGCTACGCGATTATTTAACGAGTAAAAGGAATATCCGAAATAAGAGATTGTTGCCACTGTTAAAAGGAAATTTAAACCGCTTCCACAGAAAAGGCAAGAAAATTTACGGGTTGTGGACGGATTCGTGCCCATTATCTATCTTTTACAATTGATCCCAAACTGAAATAGGACTTATGGCATTTGCCAAGTATGGAAATATAATACCATGCACTACCATGTGGCACGTACGGCTAAAATGATAACCAGTGCGGGGTTATTTTATTTTTAGCAAGTTAAAGAATCCTTGGATATCTTTGCGAGCCCTTCTTTGCTGGTCTGACTAACATGAATAATTTAACTTGTTGCCGCGAGCGCTGCCTTTGACCGAGCTGCATTGCTGGGTTATCGAGAATAAAAGAACATACGTTTGGCGTATAATGGTCTCTTACTGGTGGGTAAGAGCTTGAGTACCCTGCCCGACAATGGACAACTCAAAGAGAGATTGCCTGTCTTAACTGCCCGGCCCCTGTACGGGACAGTGTTAGACAAGCGTTTCCCATGATATAATTTTCTACATCTATAACAAGTCATACTAAGTTAAAGTCAGTGTTAGGGCCCCTGCGCAAAACACTATTAGCCCGACTATTGGCAACTCTCAGGGAGATTGCCTTTCTAAACTGCCCGGCCCCCTGTACGGGACAGTGTTAGACAAGCGTTCCCCCAGGTTTCAATTCTCTGTATCTATAACGAGTCGTAACAAGATATCTCCGCGTTCTGGCTCCTGCCCAAAACACTAAGGGATAGTGGTTAGTATAGACAAAAACTTAAAACCGGTTGAAATATTGACGCGCATGACAGGCATGGAAGGTAGGATTGGGAATATATCTCAAAAATGCATTCAATTTCCTTCTTCAAAAAGCTCTTATTTGTGCATCTAAGAGACCCGTAGAGGCTGCCCACGTGGCAGCTCCTGTTCGAAAGCTATGTGATTTGTATCGGTTCGGCTCCAGACCGCAGAAGGTTACCGGCTGATTGGCTGACCAGTAAAACAAAGGGCCTGGTAACGTCAAGTAGTCATGCAATACAGTAACTGGGCATACTGGCTGATCTCGATAAAGGAAAGTGTTAATCGGAGGTGTTAAAGTGTCGCGTTGTTTGAAATGGAGAAGTGTTAATTTAACAGCAACGACATAGTTCCGGCGGTCCAACATTTCGGACAACTGTGTTATTTTAATCAGATTGGCCAGTGTTGGGCCGCTGGACCCAGTGATTTCGCCTATTCATAAGGCCCCGAAGAATGCGCATGCACTCATGCATAGCTTTGAGAAGTTTTCTACGGTATAGAGAGGAAGCAATATGATCAAATGCCCCCATTATCCTTTCAGGAATAGGTAAAGTGATGGGCAATCGACCGTCTAGTGCTGGGTTCATTTTCGTGTAACCTCGTAACGCAATGCAAATGCAATGCGAATCGGACGGGTCAGTTCACTCGGCTGCGCGGTGCACATAACCATTTGTTGACACATAGGTAAAAACTGTCGAGGCCGCATAACCTAAACTTGCCAAATATGCTATAAATAATGCTAGATTTGACGTTTGTGCCGGAAGGGATGCGGAAAAGCCGGTAGAGGCCTGGAAAAAGCGTTTGAAATGCTCCCAAGCCCGTTTGTAAATACGAAGCGACGAAGCACTCAAATGGGCGGATAAAAGTTGCTTTAGTATTCCTTCCATTTCGCCGGTGGTAAACTCAAGGGTAGCTCTATTGGTGTGGGCTCCATTCCGGCCCCCTTGGTTATGGAGAAGAACTTCGTGACTCTAGTTATCTGTTGTGCTCGGGACCAAACCGGCGAGCTCTTGCACAACTAGGGTCTGAGCTTGAGCTGCGATTGGCTTGGCCTCTGTGCCTCCCCCTGACTGGGCTGCAATTCCAGCTGTTAAGCGCCCCTGTCGTACCCCCTGTGCAACAGCTGCGCAGATTGCCTCTATGGTTATTGGTGCTACGGAGGTGGCTGCGCTGCTACTCATCACATTCGTAGTATTGGACGAGTTCAGGACATCAATTGGCCGTTCAATTTACTCACTTGGATGGGGATCGGTCGGGGGGGGGGGTAGGCTGTCTGCGGGCCCTGGCTGGACGGGTCCGTTTGGCGCCACGCGCTGTTGCTTTAGAGGAGACGCTCCTTCTTCCCATGCTGTGACACAAATTGTTTGCACAAAATTAGACATTTATAGCGCATTCAACAAACCTTGCTGCTTATAAAAAGTAATGATGTTTCATGACAATTCTTCGTTTAGTTGGTGTTTAAGTGACCAGTGTTTAAAAGATTGATAAGAAAATTTTCGTGAGTGACGGGTGTTTGCACAGAATCAAAAATTATAGAAAATACTGACATTCATTTAAAATTTTGTTTTGCTTGTATATGAATGGTGTGTGATTACTACTGATAAGGCCTAAAAGTTTGCCCCATACAGGAAACCAGGAAGGTATTTAAACTAGCGGTTTTCTGCCTGTTGAAATGACAAATATTGTAAGGTCACGAAGGATTGATTCGAAAATTATCGCACGAGTGGCTGTTTTGACCAAAATCAAAAGTATTGTGTACACAACAAGCTTGCCGCTTACAGAACCTACTGATACTCAATTTTAAAATATTCTTTGTTTTGATGGGATTAGAATTGTGTGTGATAAATACTGGTAAGGCATAAAAGCATGCCCCACATGAAAAAATAGTAGGGTCGCGAAGTGGTTACAAAACTTAGCGCGTGAGTGACTGTTTTTTGAACAAACCACAATTATTGCATATACAACGAGCTTGCCGCATAGAGAACATATTGACCCCCATTTTTTGTGGTAATTGAATGGCGTGTGAAAAATACTGATAAGACCTTAAAGCATGCCCCGCACAGGAAATGAAACGTTATTAAAGGTCACGAAGGATTGATTACAAACTTAGCTTTTTTGCACGAAATCTATTTTTACATAAATGACACAGGAATGTGCCTACAAGCGGTTTTTTAGAAATTCCCGAAGTTTTGATTATGGCAATTACAGCAAAATTTTAGTATAGTTGAAAGTTTAGCGAAGGGAGAGATGCACAGACCCGGGTGAGAACGACAAGAGGCACCTAAACTGACAGTTATCTGTATACAGAGACTGACACACCACTTTAATGTACTGGCCCGCAAATAATAAATATATGCTGCTGCGAGCGTAACACCCAATGTACAGCAGTGGTTACAAACAATGCGAATGGGATATAACTAAACACCGCCGGCGGAAACACAACCAGGACGCGGCAATACCAAGCCTCTGTCAAATAACATTTATAGCACAGGTAACAGGTCCGGCGTATTCTCTATCACAAAGCTAAAGAAGTAATCTTTCAACTAATTTGGGCAATATGCCCACTGAATTAAACAACAGAAAACAAAAAGAGAACCGAGCGACTTTTGATGTTCAATAATGACACCAACTGCCTGGGAAATTCCCTGTAATGTTCGGCACGCGGTTAGAGTCATGCATAATTTACTAAACAAGTAAATGAATGGAACGGCTAAGAGCGAATGATACCTAAGACCTTATTTTTTGCTGCTGTACGGCATCATCAGAAATATAAAAGAAGTACATAAAAATAAAATAAGTGTGTTTTTCATCACTCTCTGTGCAGCTTGCTTGAGGGCAAATAATATTTCTCCTCAGTAACTCTTGAAAAGTTTACGATTTCCAACCCATTCATAAGGATCCCGTCTATGCAGTATACGCCTTCCACAGGATTAACGAAACCTTTGTGTTTCCAAAAGGACAACTTTGGGGTGTGGTGACAAAAGTCTTTGATCGTGTCATTGACTATGGAAACATTGACATTGTACTCCGCAACTTGGGATTCAACCCGGGGAAGGACACCACAAAATATCAAGTACTTAAGTTTAAGACTTTGAACCAACCACAGGAATGAATTGCCTCGGCAATAGCCCGGGGTTCCCAGCTAGCATTACAGAGGTCGTTGGACCCGATTTGCAACACAATGACTTCAGGATGCCTTGCCCTAACTGCCCTGAGGTCATATCGTAAAAGTCTTTCCACCGTCCTTCCCCCGATCCCTAACATACTTTAGAGACCCGGCAAACATCGTTTAGGTCGAACTCTTCTGCGAAGTTGCGAGTTCGTAAATCCTGTAACTTCATTACCGGACGAAGATAAAAAATCGCTCGTTTAACAAATGAATGGCCTAACACCAGAACATGGGGGCATGCGCGTGACTCCATGTTGTTGTAATACAAAGACTTTTTAACTAGAGTACTTAACTTTGTCATGTTCTCCTAATTGTCAGTTGTACTTAAACACAATAAGACTTGCTTGAAGCTGTTAATCTTGCATGCTTGGCTTGAAGCGCAAATGAGGCAGGAAAACGCATCTTGCGGGCTCTAAATTGCTTCGAATGGCCTGTCAGATGACACGTCATAGGGCATGCTGTGGAATGGGCACCGGTTTATCCTTGCTATTTCGAAGGGAGCTCATAACGCTTATTTGGTGAAAATAAGCCACCTTTAATATACGATTGACTTCCGTCTCATCATTTACGGAAAACAAAATTCAACCTCAAGCTGCGACGGAAGCCACTTTTCTTTTAGCAGAAGTCTTTCGTTGGTAATCCAACAATACCAGCAGACTCTCATTAAGCAAGTGAGACAAAAAATTTTAAATTTGTGTAGAAAAGTGTTTTGGACGTTCCGCTCGATTTGCACCCTTTGATCTTTCAAAAGGACAAAACTGAACAAAAACTGTTGTTAGCCCTTTTTATGTCATCTGATTGCACGCATGTGCAATGGATGAAATATCGTGCGGGGCGTTTGTCACTCACTCACTACGCTGTTAGTTCGATATACACCCAAATATGGAGAAAACTCCATATATGGCTACAAAATATAAATACGTGCGTCATCGAAATTATTTCAAGCCATCCTGAGAGGCACAGGATTTTATCGTTAAAGATTGCTTCTTTGCCTGCGATTTAGTTTTTTACATATAAAACGCATACGTACAGTGACAAGGTAAACAGCAGGTTTAATATTATTGTCAAACAAAAACATTTTTATTTCATGTAACTTTCGACGAACGATCTCCAAATTTTGTTGTGTACGGTAGATCTAATTGAAAATTTGAACTTCTTCGCGAATTAAGGAACTTCAGAAGAAAACGAACGGTTTAGTTTGCAGGACCACGGAACCGGAAGAATCGAAGAAACTGAGAGGAGCAAGTGGCATTTTGGCGGGACGTTTTGGTAATTAATTTATTTGTTTGTACAATGTTCATACGATAGACTGCCTGGAGAGTAGATTATTTGCAGGATTTTAGTTGTTTGGAATTATTCTAGAGTCTCTAATACTTGCCTTTTTCTACTAGCCTTTTCAGGTCAAGTAAACAACGTGTTCAGACTTCAGTGCTTATCGGGGTTTTTGTCACGATCGCATGCAACGACATAAGGCGTTGTGCGCGAATGTCCCTATACAAGGCTAAGGTTGCTCCCGTGACAACAAAATTAAACAGCCTATAGAAATTAAAATTTTAGCCTGGAATATTTTTCTTACTTCCGTCAAACGGTCTAGTAGCTTAGATGTTCAAGTGTGGTTATGATCGGATGAGCACACAAACAAAACATACCAAAACTCCTTTCTCGTCTCCAGAGCCCATCGCTTCTCTTAGCAGGCGGGGGTTCGCACGAGAAAACGAAGGGCTCTGAAGACATACGGTTTCAAAGTTTTTTGATTGGCTCACGGAAAACAAAGAACTACTGAGTGAAAGTCAAGTTTTAGAATGGCTCACTTTCTAGCTCGTTAGTGGTGAGCTTGAGGGAAATATTAAAGAAGAAATCTTGAAAGGTCGGGAAACAATCTGATTTCTATGCTCATACAATTTACAAACGCACACTGTGTTAGCGGTAGACCGACGTGTTGTACTAAAAGATGGTCACGAGCATTACAATTCGGAACGGCAGACGTTTTGCAGACTCCAAATATCAAACCAAACAAATGAGAAACTATGGCAAACATTTACTTTGAGTCTTCTAGGCAAGTTCATTTGGTTGCTATGCTAGTTTTCCATTTAAACGTACTATTTTGAATCCGTAACGGGACATACAAGTGATCAAATCAACTCGCCATTTTGGATTACAAAGAAGGCGTTTCTGTGGCCGAACAAGCAAGTATTTTTTTACGTTTGTATATTTATTTTAATTAAAATTGCTTTTTGGGATTTTGTCGAATGTAGTTATTAAAATATCAGTTCAGTTGCGTTAATATTACTGTGGTGTCGAAATGAGAAAACCTTGTGTGTCACCAGCTAAGTCTGAAGTGACTGCAATGCCGTAAAATGTAATCAACTGCGGATGTATCGGTAAAAATAAAATACAAAAAGTCTCTGAGACTCCGTTTTAATTTACATTTACACGCATTTAAGGTTAAATAATAGAAAGGATGTGGCATTGCAAAAAAAATTAAATTTGTCATTAAAATATTACTTTTCAATTTTTTACAAAACAGTCAACTTCCCATACAAGTTCGTCAAACGTTGCACCTAACGCTAACTGTGAGCATGGGCTGCCTAAATAACTGAAAATAAAATGCAATACTTAATATATTTCTTTTTTTTCGTATCAGTTAGAACTTTCATAACGTGACTAGCTAATCAAAAATATGCAACGCAAAATTTCTGTTGTATAACTTAAATATTTATCCATGAGGTTGATCACAAAGCCTCTGATTACAGCTTTACAATATTTATATCGTTTTCAATATTTATATCGTTTTCAACGAACGTTGTCTTAATCTTCCAAAAAGCATCAACGGTTTCTTCACGCCAGTCTATAATTGTCATCAACCAGGATACTCAGTTTGCCTCTAGGTCAACTTTAAACCTACCTCGGGCGAGAATAGAACAGATTATGGTATTTTTAACATTCGATTAACTCTGACGTTTAACCAGATGGGCCATAAAATCATACCAATTATCTTCTCATTTAGCCATGACTGCTGTTTAGCTATAAGATGAATATGTTTATTCACCGTACATTTAGTTGGCTCCTTCATATATTGTAAGTAATTCATCAAAGTCAATTGAATTCGAACCTTTAATCTTTGTCTTTTTTCCTGCATTTTCAGGAACTGAAAGATAAATTCAGTTTGTGACTTTGATGTTTTATTATTTGACATTCATCAGCCAATTCCACTCGATAACCATATGGAGCAAAAAGTTAGGAGATGTTGTGCTGTGTTAGGTTTGAAGAGCCTCTGTTTTGTAGAGCACCTCCATATCTGATTGAGTGAATATATAAGATCCAGCCAGAAGCGATCGGGTCCGAGAGGACCAGAACTGTTTCCTGGACGAAGGACGTAATAATTTCCAAGGCTGTTGCGCGAGTTTGTGTTACGGTTTGCATTGTTAGAAATATAGATATCATTATTACCAAACGATGGCCCGAAGCTTGAATAATCTAGTATTGCATAGTAAGGTTGGTCATTTTTTATCTTTATCTTAAAAGGAGGAAGGTTGTCCTTGTTGATGAAGGAGAAAAGTAAAGAGTTGACGGAGTATAAATACCTGTTACTGGAGCCTATCAAAAAAGCCAAGCCATTCGTCTTTACTGAACTTCAAAACAAGCTACAGCAATGTTTTAGTGATAATTAGGGACGGACCAGTTCATCTCGTGGGAGGGGGTTGATGGAAGAATTTACAGAGCCCTCAAAAGGCATAAAAATAAAATTGCACACAAAACATTGCAAAAAAAAGTGCAAAACAAGACATCAAAGACAAAAATAAATTGCAATATACGTAACCAAGTCCATGACATAACTTTCTTCAATTTTACGCAGTATCCACAAAATAACCTGAACGCAACTGAGGATTGGACACTTGAGACAAAAGTTTCAGCTCTGTTTCATGGTATCTACGCAGTTCCGATGCTGTTTGTAATGAGCTGACAGACAACCAGGTAGTCAATTAGTTTGTCAGCGGCGTTGCCAGCAAAATTCCAACGTAAACAGTGAAATGTAAAATAGAATTGTGCGGGGATAGTGGTTACTAGTCGACAGATTGCTTGCGCCTGCACTTCTGGTTATAGCCAAGTTTGCGAGGAGAGATATGAAGGATCAAATTTAGGAGCTCGGTTCAAACTGAAGAACAAGACCACACAAGATCTTATGGGATTTACTGGAGCAGATGATAATCACATCTACATGACCGAAAGTCCGGAAAAAGCTCTTCAAGTCATGTCTTAAGGTGAAAAGGGAATTGAAGTTTGATATTGTATCCACCTCAAATGGAAGGATTTACTTCAAGAAATACAAGCATAGCGATCCCGTCTACACATCAAATGAATCGACTTGGCAAAGCTC
>JAOBRD020045734.1:0-10563 GCA_027575215.2 Hydrozoanthus sils
TATTATTATTATTATTATGTAGGTGGTCAACAAATTTTGTAAACTAACAAGAAAAAGCTGAAAAAATTTATTTGTTTTTCGTTTTTCATCGCATAATGACATTTAGTTCTGTTTAAATTATTGAACTGGGTAAAGCTAGTTTTGTTTCTTTTTCTCCTTACAGGCAAGTTGATGCTCGAAAGATTGCTGTCTGTGGTTTCCTGCAAATTCTTAGGAATTTTAAGGTATATTTATTTTATTGAAACAAGTATGTTAGGGGGAACAACCACCTTTTCTTTAAAAAGGTTTGTCCTGAGTGATTGTATCAGGTGAGTTGAGCATCGGACCGGTAATCAGAGGGTTTCGGGTTCGATTCCCGTCAGTGACTCAGAATTTTTTTGTGAGCTTTCAATTTGTGAATCGAAAACTTTGTCAACTATATATCCAAGTTGCAAACTATCATTTATACCCGATAAAATTTACTAGGACATGTGTAAATTATGGTAAATAGTTGCACACTATTTAACAATACACCATATTGGTTCCTACCCATTCCAGGGACCCGACAACAGCCAACGTGATAGGTTTTTGTGGGTTGTAGTACTAGTTTTTTAAGATTCTTTTTCTAGTGGGATTACAAGGATTCACCTTGGCAAAATAAATTTCCAGATGGTCTTCCCAATCTGTCATGCTTTTGTAGGCCTTTACCTGCCAAATCCAAATTACTGGCAATTTTGCTTGTTTGAACTCCTTGAGGAAGTATGGAACAATTACTACAGAAGAGTTCAAGACTTTTAAGATTATCAACAATGGTGATGGATGCATGATATCAAAAGACTATACTCATTTTTTGTGAGTCTTTTTAACTATCCAGCAAGCAAAATACCAGTCTCCCCTGAGGCTTTCGTAACATCTCTAGCCATCTATCCACCAACTTGTTTGATAAATAATTTAAGCTTTGCCGAAAGGTGTGCCACGTGTACTTTTTTATCCTTTCTCAAGGAAGCATTGAGTCCATGTTGAGTATGGCTCAGCACAAGGATACGAAATAGATATGAGTTGGTGGTACAGCAACCTACACAGTGTTGCCTCTTACCCACATCCGTTTTTTAACACCTGGTGTTGTCTTGTCGTTGTTGGGGATAGTGGTGTGGTTACTTACAACATTTTGCCTACCCCCACACCCATGGATTAACACATGGCTATGTCAGTGGTTTGGTGCTGGTATACAGCAACTTAAACTTTGTTGCCTTCTCCCCACACCCTTGGTTTAACGCCTGGTTATCTCGTAGGTGTCAGTGGTTATACATAACCTATATGTTCGAAACAGTGGCTATTTTGTAAGTGAGAGGTGGTGGTAAAGCAACGTATGCCATGCTGGCTCAACCCTACACCTGTGGTTAATACCTGGATTTGTTATAGGTATAACAGCTGTCAGGTGGTAAAGTGATTACTTGTCTCATACTGGTTCTTCATACACCTGTAGTTTAACACCTTGATTGGTTTCAGGTGCTAGGTGGAGGGATATCTGCAAGCCAGCCCTCAAGCCAGATAGGCAGTCAGTCTATGTCCTTCTCACAGTCCAGCCAGGTTCAAGCTCTCGTAGACGTTCATATCAGGGGTGGTGGGATGGGAAATGAGGCACTTTGTTTGGAAATTCTTGGTGAGTTCCCTTTAACAGCCTATTGACTAACAATGCTTTTTGCCAGAAAAAACAGGTGCTCCATGCCCCTAAAACCATCAGAACGTATTCAGTAACCTGCAGGATAACAAGCGTCTGAAATCTCATGGCTCTGTGCGGTTTTATCAAACTCCAAATTATGTTTAGCTTTCAACTGTGAAACTAACTAATACCGTTGGACTTTGTGTCGACAAGGCACATTTCAATTACATTTAACTTATGATTTTTCCTAGGAAATTTGCGGCGATGCCTTACACAGCAGGGAGATGTCCGCCTGCTAATGTACGAGGTAAGTCATATAGTACTTTGATATCACAAGCAGTGCTCTAAAATACAAAAAACATTAAATATGTAAGCTTCCCGAGATAAACTCACTGAACTTACAATGTATTTTTGATCTTCAGTGGTTTCTTTCAAGCGTAGTGTCTCCAAAAGGTTTCAAAGTTTAAAAGCGATGCGCAATTTGTAGTGAATAATTTGGTTGTAGTTTTCAATAATTATATTGTTTCGTTTTTGAAGTGTAACCCGTTTGGGAGATGGGTCCATCCTAAGTATGACACCATAAGTCTACCGTAAGTATCTTCCCATGGGTCTACCCTAAATATGCTCCCATGGATCTACCCTAATTATGGTCTTATGGGTCCACCCTAAATATGCCCCCACGGGTCCATCCTAAATATTTTTTCCATGAGTCTACCCTAGGTTTGCTCCCATGGGTTTACCCAAAATATGATCCCATTGGCCTTCCCTAAGTGCAATCTCGTGAGTCAACCCTAAGTATGATTCCATGGGTCCACCCTAAATATGATCCTGTTGGTCTATCCTAAGTACAATCTCTTGAGTCAACTCTAAGTATGATTCCATGGGTCCAACCTAACTATGATCCCTTTGGCCCTTGTTTAAATTCTACAACCAGTAGATTGTTATGTGTTACAAACTACAGTCGACACTATGGTCTTCGCCCTGAGGGGAGCAGTACAGGCATTAAGTGTACTTCATATCGATATTGCACTGTTTAGGGTCTATATAAAGTCCTTTGTAGAAATCCACAACTGCGGCAGCCAGTCCTTGACACATTGTTTACACAGGTATGTAGAACTATGCTCTTGCGTGTTAAACAACGATAATACACAACTAGAACACTCGTTAAACCTCGGAGCCAACTATCCATGGTAAGAACAGTGCTAGCAATATGATATAGTAGGTTTTTGAGGAAGAACTTTAATAGTATATTTGATTATGATATAAATATTTTAATACGCCTGGAGAGGGATTAGGGGGGGGGAGCTATGGCTGACGTTTTAGTGGAAAGTGAGGGAGTTGAAATAAGTTGTTGAATGAGAATAATATTGAGTACAATCATCAAACCGTCCCTCCTGAACAGGTGCAAGTATAACATTTGCCTTGAGGGCAGTTTGCCATTTTCTATTAAATATAAACTGTATAATTAACTTTTAAACTTCTCTAAAAACCCAAACTTCTACTTTCACCTTAAAACTACCAACTCCAACTCCCTCCCTAGAACTTAAAACTCTTCTTAAAAAAAACTGAAAATATTCAAGAAGCTTTCTATTCGTTTGATTGGTGCTTGTACGATCAGGTATTCCAAATTTTAAACCATGGGCCCAGATTTCGTAAAAAACATCGTCAAAAATTGCCGAAAAGTGTGCATAATCCATAGCTCCCCCTATAACGTGGTTGCTTATAATGTTTAAGATTAAGAGTGTCTTTACAGTTCCAGAAGTATTACGACACAGAGGACGATGTTACTCCACCAGTAAAACTCGAACCTTGTCTTACGGCCTCTGGAGACCAGGTTTTTCTTGCTGAACCAATGGTATGTGTTTTCTCAAGGTATTTTGTAAATCCCTATTAATAACATTAATGGCGCTTGAAACAACATTGAGAGTGCATTAATTATAAATTATGTTGTTGTCATGGTTGATACTCTTGGGTGCTAAACAAACGTCCCGGTACGCTTATTAATTGTTCTATTTTTTTCTCCACTCCCCGGGGCTTGTATGGACCTCCCCGTTTATACATTTTTCAAGTTCTGGTACGATCATCAAGTGGTCAAAATTTCAAGATATACATTTTTTTGATCAGTTTCATGTTCAGTGTTGTCTTTTCCTGTTTTTGTTTGGATTACAGCACGAGAAACAAGGATCTAGAGTTTAGAATTCGATCTTGCTGGTCCCTGTTGTCCCAATCTGCTTTCAAATCTGGATCTATTTAATGGCTGCCGTGTTTTTTCTCACCTCCCTCCCCCTCCCATTTACTAGATTTTAAAGGAATTTCTCACCCCTCGCCCGTTTATTTGGCACCTGAGAGTAAGGCGGTTGAAACAAGGAAATAACTTTTCCAAGCCGTGCAAAAGAGTTTTTTCCCGCCTTACTATAACCCCATTAACAACAATCTCGGGCCAGGTAAGAATCAAAAATGGAAACGCATATTAACATGCATACATAAAACATGCCAACTTAAGGCTTGGTCATAATCAGACCAGAAAAGAGTTCCAAAGGTGGCAGCTGCATGAACAAAGATTTATCCTGCGACGTTAGAGAAGCATTGAAACCTATATGTTCTTTATTAGTCTCTTAGCCGTCAATTCAAGAATGGGTACCGATTAAGGTTATTTTCTAGTTTTGCATTGCGCATCCTTACATTGCACATTTACTCGCGTAAGCTAGCCCGCGCATTCAATATGGCGGCTTTTTCCTTATGACTGGAGCTCGCCAGAGAGGTAAGTCGACAGTTTCTTATAAACGAGCATGGTAACCTATGATTTTTTTTTCTTTTGTTTTTGAATTGAGCAATAAAATAAATATAGAGCAGTTCTCAGTGTCGAGTAAAAGCAATCGTCGGAAACGTGACTTTTGCAAGAAACTGTGAACAAAATCATAAAGAATTATAAGAAATTTTGCTTTAAACAAGGTGCTTTTGCGTCTTTACGCATAAACGACAATTTAATTTTTTTTGCAAACATGTTTCGGCAGTGTCATCTGCCTTCGTTAGTTGCCCTATACACACAAGAAGAACAATAATTGTTGTAATTAATGTTATTCCTTGTCATACCTCATTGCTTAGAGCAGCGACGAATAATGAAGCCAAATTACAATCCACAAGCAAAGTTTTCTTCTCTCTCCTGAATGCTAGGCACACCTTTTGTTTTCATTGATGCACTGCACTTTCAAGTGCACTGAAGAGACGAAGGACGAGGACGACACTGAAGGTATGCCAGAAGGTTTTCAGATACTGTTTTGTAGTTGATGGTTTCATTTTAGCTTCTCCAGGAACATGTAAATGAACATAGCCGTGTAGGGAAGTTTTTTTATCAATTATCTTCTCAATGTTATCATTATTATTAAACTGAATTGCAATTCAAGCTTTCATTGAGAGTAGTATAGAGTTATCGGAATTAACCCCCTTTTTGAGGAGTCTGCGTAATGCATAAACTTTCTTAGGATGACGTCATAGCTCCTGAATAGGATGGGGGTGAAGTTTTGTATATTTAGTGAGTCTCCAACGGTTGGGTGAATTTCGAATATTATTAATTTAATGATTTTGTTGAATTGCTATTACCCGGGTTATAAAGTTTGTTGTTAAGGCTAGCTATATACTACCCATACATCTTTAGATATTATACAACTTTTGACGATTTTTGTTTTTTACAAAGATTTAAACAACTCTGAAAACTGACTTTTCGTTAATGTAACTTGAGAGGTAGTAGGTATTTCTAGCACTTGGATTGCAGTGTTTGTCATAGAATGGTTGTTGGTTTGTATTTTAAGTTGTTGCATTCTAGAAAAAACGTTTTTTAGCATTAATTATGCTGTTCTTGTTTAGATTCCATTGAGCACACTCTAAATGAAGTGGAGGACATGCTGCAGTCCCTTGTTCGAAGAATGATCAAGAGCGAGATGGAAGATTTCGAACTGGTAAGAACACGTAATAATCTAG
The DNA here is from genome assembly GCA_027575215.2 of Hydrozoanthus sils. Lineage (NCBI taxonomy): Eukaryota > Metazoa > Cnidaria > Anthozoa > Zoantharia > Hydrozoanthidae > Hydrozoanthus > Hydrozoanthus sils. The sequence goes on from JAOBRD020045734.1 coordinate 5,621, forward strand.
TCATTGTTGCTGTTTTGCTTATCGTTATGGAATCACTACTCTGCCAGTGATGTATTACGTCTTCAAGAGTCACTTTGATTGACATCAATTTATGGCAGCTAACTCTTACTTCCACATAAGGATAAATCTGCGGACTTCTCATTAAACAACAGCGTTGGAATCAAGAACAACATTTTCGCCCGTCTTGTTCTTGGACTGTGTGAGGTAAGAAATTCAACAGAAACTTTTTACCATCTTTATGACATATATTTACTTTGTAATTGATGTATTAAGCATTAAGGTATTGTGGAAACCAGCGTTCAGTTGTTTGTGCCCCTGTTCGTTAGCGTGTTTTTTAGGCCTAGACCCCTTGTGGTTCTAACTGTGAATTCGAATACGTAAGCATTTTTCGTCTTTGCCAGGTTCCTTGCTTTTCCTGACACGTTTCCAGTGACGCCTCTTGTTTAGAATTCTTCACTCACATAATGCAAAAGTTGGGCACCTTTACGTCCTTTCTAGGTCGAACAATTCCTTAAATCATAAACAAACCTCAGACTCTCCTTTAAAACAAAATTAGCCTTTTTAGATCCACGAAAAAAAGATTCCTTAACTGATTCTACCAAAAGAAGGAGAGCTTAACTTTTCCCTTTTCTTCAAGAAAAAATTCTTTTCACGTTACTTGAAAAGGAGATTTGCTCTGGGTACTTGTAAAAAGGAAGATTTTTTTCAGTTTCTTAGGAAAGTAGAAGAAACCTTTTCAAACTCTTGGTAAGAGGAGATCTTTTCGCAGGGGATGAGGAAAAAGGATCCACCCGGGTTTCTCCAGGAAAAGAACAGAAAAGAAAGATAAATCCAAAAGAAAATTGAGCCCTCTAAGGATAATTGCAACGACGAAAAATTGTTTTTAGATTTTATTTTAGTTTTGGGAAAAGACGAAAACCTTTTTAGCGCCTTTAAAAAAGAATTGACAAGTTTTTAAAAAAAACTCTTTTTTAATGGCTTGTAAATTTAGAATTGAAGCGTTCTTCGTATCACTGCAAATGATTAAAATAGGTTGATAGCGTAAATTCTTTTCTGATTCCTAACAGGTTCTAATGGAGTATAGTTTTACAGAGGGTGAACTCAGGTAAGGTTCATTGGGAAACTGTTTATCAACTTTTCGAGAAACGTTGATGTCGGTTATATTTTCTTGTTAACAAGTTGTACAAAGCATTAAACACAAAGATACGAAACTTGAGTTACTGTTGGGCATCTTTCTTCCCCTTTGATTTCTTTATTCGGGTTATTAGAATATTATATTGATAAGGCTTGATATTCCTTGAAAACCAGGGTCCTCTAAAAGCAAACCCGGGAAACCTTAAATCTTGAGAGGGTAATGATGATATAAAATTGAACAGCAAAAATGCTTACCCTTTTGTTGGTAGTAGTTTTTGGTCGGGTTATAGATGCCATTCATGTCAAATTTTCGTTTTCTCCTACCTTTTGACTTTATTGTTCGTCTTTATCTCATGTTTTGTTTCTGCTGGTTCTTTAATTTTGTAATCACTACGAACTTCACGTTTGCAGTTTTATTTTATCTGTTTTGTCTATCATGAGAGCCTATTAATACACGTTTTTCTTGTTAGTTCTCAATCATGCGAAGAAACTGTACAATTGTTTGGAAACTATCAGAAATTGTCCGAGATACTGAAAGAGAAATCAAACCTGCCAGGTAAGTGAAGCTTTCTATATTGGGGTGCGCGAGTCATCATACTTTCAGTTTGTTACCTGTTAGTTAGTCGAACCTAAATTGGTTTTCTCAGACTAGTTATGCCTAAGACATCTGATAGTTAAATATGATTATACGAGTTAAGTGAATAGAAATGCTGACACAAAACTAAATCTTAAAGATCTTCTTTATTAGTACAAATAGAAATTGGTTATTTTTTTGTAATAGGTAAACGAGGTCGAGGATCACAAAACGGGAAACAGTCACCATGCAGCCTTCTCTCCCTTGGTTGCGTTGCTTCAGTTTCAAGAGCTATCCTAAGGTAAGAGAATCAATACCTTTGTTGAGAATCATAATACACGAGGTTTTGTTTCATATATTCTTCTGTACCTCCGATTCTGTTAACACTGTTGCTCTCAGACTACAAGTTTTTGTTTATTTACTATAAAGTTTAACCCTAAAGTCTAACCTAGTTGTAGTCAAGTTGTTGTATATCTTAACTGGATACCCATACAGAAGATTGGCGTCCCCAAATTCACAAGGTTCATAGGAAGTGATCCGGTTGTAGTTTATCTAAAATGAATACCCATACGGGAGATTGGTGTTCTCAATTACAGGGTTCATAGGAAGTTGTCCGGTTGTTGTATATCTAAGTGAATACACATACGGGAGATTAGCGTTCTCAAATGCAAGGTTCATTGGAAGTCGTCCAGTTGTTGTATATCCTAAATGAATACCCATACGGGAGATAGGTTTTATCAATTATAAGGTTCGTATGAAGTGGTTTAGTTGTTGTATATGTAAAATGAATACCTATACGGGAGATTAGCGTTCAAAGTTTAAAAATACCTTATACAATTATTACCAGGAAAAATTGCCAAAGTACAAGCCTCCATAGCCTATTCGTTGACAAACTGTTTTGTTTGTTTTGAATTCTCTTTTTTCCCGTTTTTAATTTTTGTGTGTGTAACGTCCCACTTTTCCACATTTTCTGTAAATCAACTTGTGTAACTTTTTACTGGCATTCAACTTGGGCTCTGCCCTTTGTCTGTTTCCCTGCCGCTACAGCAAATTGATTAAATTAATTAATTAATAAATAAATAAATAAAATTCAAAGTTGCATAGGAAGACTAGTGATGTTGTGCTGGTGTTAAACCAGACTTGATGATCACTGCCCTACCAGAGGAAACATTCAGAGTATTCAGCTCAGTGCACAGCACCGCCTTTTTAAAAACTGAGAAAAACTTCGTAAAACTTCATAAGTTATATTTTCCCTAGAAGTCTTCAGAATCTTTAAAACTAGGTTACTTGAAAGTCTTACTTGTTGAAGTTTGGAAAATTATCCAAAATTGTCATGTCTGATTTTTTACGCAAGTTTCTTTTAGAAACCTCTTTGGTGTTAGACTAATTATCAGTGTAATAAACGGAACAAAAGATCACGGACTTCACTTCAGAGATGTGTCGAAACACGTGTAGTTTTCAAAAAAACTAAATTTTGTCATGTATTTTAGTTAAAAAAGAGACCAAACTCTTAAATCCATAGCTGTCTTTGTTATATGTTAAAACTGTTGCTGTTTCTGCTAATGCATAATTAACGCTTTGTTTCAGTGACACTATTCCGAGCCATCAACAAAGTTTGGCCGTTCTTCGTGGCAACACAGATTTTCTAAAACACGTCTTAAACATTGCTGTACAGAAACTGAACCAGGTACTCATTTTTTTGTAAAACTTAACAGGCTTTTGATGTTGTCTTGTTTATAAGTCTCGGACCATTTTTGCCTTTTGGATGTTTTCTCGTATCGTCGGAGTGATAATTGAAACTAGATGTTCTTAATGTTTAAGTACTTTCCTCTAGGTAAAAGAAACTGGATCCTGCGATGGGGCAAATGGCGACAGAGATCACATTTACAAACAGTGCTGTGTTATGTCAAGGTAACATTATCTTCAATTTCTTTCCAAAGTTTTGAAATAATACTTGGTTTAACAGTAGAGTTAAACTTTTTCGCGTTACGATAAATTTTTCAAATACGTGGATTAATCGCAGGGGTAATCTAACTAAAGGCGCTTTAACTAAAATAGAAAAGTGCAAACTTCCCACTTGATACATGGACACTTATGAGGGTAATCTCATTACGTGAAAGTGTAAAAGGTTCAAACTAGATGAATCAGGGTTAACACGTTCATGAAAAGTCATTGAATTTGGGGAAAATGGCCAAGTGAATGGACTTTTATTTTTTTCCTGAACGTTTTTTTTGGTGAACAAAATCTTGATATTATTAAGCGCAAACCATGCACGTCACACATTTGCCTCTGAAATTGATTTAAACTCTTTGGTTTCTTATCTAACTAAAAGCCATGAACTAAACGAAAATATGAAGATTCCCACTAGATACATATACACTGGGAGGTTATCTAACTAAAAGTCATCAACTAAACGAAAATCTACAAGATTTTCCCTAGATACATATACATCGTGAGGGCAATTTTACCAAGGGCTGTCTAAAAATTGGAAATTTGCCAGATTACCAGTAGATACATGTGCAATATGAGAGTAACCTAGCTAAAGGCCCTCGACTAAAAACAAAAGAACAAGATTACGACTAGATACATACACACTATGAAGGTAATCTAACTAAAGGCCATCTGACTAAATGAAAATGTTCAAGATTAACACTAGATACATGTACACTGTGAGATTCATCTAGCTAAAGGCTCTCTTACTAAGTGGAAATATGCAAGATTCCTACAGGATACACGTACACTGTGAGGGTAATCTTGCAAAGGTCATCCGAGTAATGGAAATATACAAGATTCTCACTAGACATATTTACACTACTTAATCTAACTAAAGGCCCTTAACTAAAATGGAAATGTACAAGATTCTCACTAGACACATATACACTATTTAATCTAACTAAAGGCCCCTTAACTAAAATGGAAATGTACAAGATTCTTGCTAAACACATTTACACTATTTAATCTAACTAAAGGCCCTTAACTAAAATGGAAATGTACAAGATTCCCACTAGACACATTTACACTATTTAATCTAACTAAAGGCCCTTAACTAAAATGGAAATGTACAAGATTCTCACTAGACACATTTACACTCTGGGGGTAATCTAACTAAAGGCCCTTAACTAAAATGGAAATGTACAAGATTCCCGCTAGACACATGTACACTGTGGGAGTAATCTAACTAAAGGCCCTTAACTAAAATGGAAATGTACAAGATTCCCACTAGACACATTTACAC
>JAOBRD020045845.1:0-10563 GCA_027575215.2 Hydrozoanthus sils
CCCCCCGGAACACAAAAAGGGATTTGTGCATGGTCCTTTGACTGAAAAAGAAATTCCTGCAAAGAAGAAAAAAAAATCATGCATTGTCAGCCTGACAAGCCATACTCGACAGATTTTGCGGTTAATTCTCTCCGAAAATGGGCCAAATGTGCATTATTTTTAGAGAAGCAAAATTTCCCGAGGGAGCATACCCCCCGACCCCCCTAGGTTACTCGTGCCTTCGATACTCGATTATGATAGCAGGGCAACTCTCAACTTCCGGGCCTGGGATGGAAGTTACACTTTTCTAAAATATCTTCTTGCAAGATATTAACTTTTGACGCGGAGTCGAGTTGGAATTGAAGTGTTTCATCTCCTGACATAGTTGCCTCAAATATTTTTTTCGTTTACTTATAGTGTTCAAGGAGCCCACATGTTTAACTCGATGAATGCACAACCACTATAATCATAAGACTCTGGCGCACAATCTACATTATGTACAGTTTTTCATTGCTTGCTATCTTGCAATTCTCCTAAGTTAAATGTCTTAGCTACTGAGCGTTAACAATTTAAATTGAACTTCCACACAAGAGGTGCTCGAGACAGTTGACGCCAGGTTACTCAGTCAAATATGGCGGTGAGTGACTGTCAGGATTCACGCTTTTTTTCTGTAAGAACAACTTTACAAGAACAACGAGGCTCAGATTGACCAAAATTCAGAACAATTTAAGAAAAAGCTGAAGCTCGCGCTTAAAAGCTATTTTTTTTAAAAACTTTGCCGAGCTTCGATCTTAAACTGAACATTAAAGAATGAATAAGAAATGCTTCGCATTAATTCTAGAAATCACTGGCAATCGTATCGGGATCTGAATGAACCAGCCGAACTCACGTATACGATAAATTCGCGGGGATGAATTGATCAAATTCGTTTTCTAATACATTTATTGCAAAACCTTAGGCTTAGTTTTTCTTCGATTTAAACATACATCAAATTAGAAATATTTATGAACAACTTGAGGCTCAAATCGCCAAAAGATTAAGGGCAACGGGCTCGGCCAAATTTACTGGTCCTTATAAAAAAAATAAACGAAAGTTAAGTTTCATGCACAATTTCTTTTTCGCCCATATAAGTTGAAATTGGTGGGTCTTAGTTTTCTTTAGTTTTTTTTTTTCAGTCAAGCATCTGCTTAAATCAATACCCAAACAACAATTAAACAAAAATTACTGTTATGCCTATTTTTATTCATTTTTCTTTCTTGATAAAACAAGAAACGATGGATAAAACTGGTCTGTTTGCGTTCGCGATTTTTTTGCAGCAGAAATGAAGCCAAGCCCTTTTCTCGACTCGTCGGCAAACGGCCAAGAGTAAAAACAAGCAAAAACGAACTCATGCGAAGAAGGGACAGAGCAACTGAAGACACTGCTTTGTGCCGTGCTTGATGGGCGACCTCTTCCAGACCCTTTTCAAGAAATTACTTTGAGACTGGCGACGAAAATACCATGACAACTAATAAGTTTTGTTAAGAGTTAACCCTGGGTTAAGTTAATCGGGGTTTTGAGAGTAAGAGTTTGTAAGCAGGCAAGAGTATTCCGAACAAATAAACCTCTGAGTTTTGTGAAACTACAATGAAATTGAAAGACGTCCTTCGAACATTGTATGAAAATCATTTCGTGTTTAAGGAATGGTTACACGGTGCAATATTGCATGCAACGTTGCGCGCGATGGAAGAATTGCGTCAATCCTACTCCTGCAACATTGCAAGCAACGGTTTCACCGTGTATGTGGCTACACGAAGGGTTTCAGTTGCGCGCAACGTTGCCGCAATGTTGCACCGTGTAGCCAAGGCTTTAGTTTGCACTGAAAACGGATTTTGTTCTGCCAAAAGAAGAGGTAGAGCAAATGAGTTTACAATAGTTAGCTAATGATTATTTTACGCGTGTGAGCGAACACGAAGTTTAATTACTAATGATTCGTTTGTGCATTTTGAAGCTTAATTACTGTGCCTTTTTGCGCCTCTAGTTTTCAATCGAAGACCAAATCAAGACTCATGTAAATAAATCTCTAAAGGGTCAAAAAAAGAATTTCGTAGAATTCGGACAGTATTCGATCGGCCGTCGATTTAATATCTGTAATTGCCCTTTATTTAAAATTTCACATGGGCAATTCTGTACAAACTATCCATGGCAACTAGCCATCACTCGAGCAAAAATCAAGATGTCGTGTTTATAAAAAAAAGATAGAAGGTTAAGCGACTTGACTGAAACGTTCTCTCTTTGTTTTTAAAAACAAAACTAACTCTATACCGTTGAAAAAAACAAAGTATACTGAGTGAAGATCTGAAATTTAATTTGAGTCTAGCTTTTATTTACATCCATTTCTCTAGGCCCAGTTTAGTCAGTTCACAAAACGTTTGTTGAAATAATGGTTGAATGAGTCGACAAGAAAAGCCGGCTGTATGTTAAATATGTATCTTTTGAGGTCGCACATTAAAGTATATATATAGAAGTGAAAATAGGACGTCTTAAGTTCTTAAAATATCTGGGGACTTGTCCTTAATACGCCACCTGTTTTTATAACAGTAATCAACTGATTAATTTCACACCGCCCCCTGGTTAGCTCAGTTGGTAAGGTACCTTCACTCAGGGTCTTAGAATAACTGAGGAGAAGGTGCTGTCTTTGCTCTAACATCTGTAAACGCGTCTTTTCGGATAAGAACGTTAAACCGTAGGCCCAGTTTCTCGATCTCATATCGGATGACTTAAAAGAACGCACAGCACTTGTTGACAAAGAGTCGGGTAACTGAGGAGAGGGTGTTGTCTTTGCTCTAACATCTGCAAACGCGTCTTTTCGGATAAGAACATTAAACCGTAGGCCCAGTCTCTCGATCTCATATCGGATGACTTAAAAGAACCCACAGCACTTGTCGACAAAGAGTCGGGTGATCCCGGTGTCGTGGTCTGTCTCTTCTACTAACTGAGGGCAACTCTTATGAATATAGTTGTGAGCCATGTATAGCGGACTATCTAAGACCCTCAATACCAGAGTCAACTGTAAATCATTGTTAAGCGCCTTTGAGCATCTACCCATGGAAAAGGCGCTATATAAAATGCTAAACATTATATACGTATTTGGTGTACACAGTTTTTCCATAAGAACAGCAATATATAAAGAACGAGGCTTGGATAACTTACTCGAACATTCCTCAGCCTCGCCTGTATATTCTTAGAATGTGTTTATTTTTTGGCGTATTCAGCCTGACGTTCCTACAAAATGGACAGTCTTATAAAGAAAGCTTAAGGATGGTATATTTAGTCGTTTCAGTCCCAACTTTGTACGTCATTTTCCGTTCATCTCAAGTAAATTTCACTTTTTTTTGTCGTGAAATAAATACTTTAACCAAATTAGTTCAGAAGAGGTCGTTTTTAATAAGAAACAGTGCGTTTGTGTACAGTTCTCAATGCTTCTTATGTGGTTTAAATTATGTCGGATATACCACCCGGCATTTAGACCAACGCATCTTGCAGTCAGAACCGACGAACATTCCGCATAAACATTTCGCCAGCCATGAGGTGGACACAAAGTTCCTCGGTTTGACCAACTCTTTAAAATGTTAAAAATCGCAATAACAAGTTTGACTGTCTGCATAGTATATTAGAAGCTTCAGTTCAAAGCACATCGAATCTGAGCACAAAGGACTCGAAGACACACAAGGCCAAGGTTTTTTGTCTCTCTCTTGGGCCCTCGGGTCTTGTAGCCTGGGTTATCAGTTTGCATTGGTATTTTAAAGGAACCTTATTCGTAAGAACCCCAGGCTAAAATTTCGGGCCCAAATTTAAAAACATACGGCAACACTATGCTTACGGAAAGTGTGCATGTACTCGTTGTTTTGTACAGTATTCTTTGTTACACTTACACGTTATTTCTTTACAAGAACAAAGAGGCTCAATTTTCCCAAACGTAAATAATAACCTAGGAACAATCGAGTTTCGGCTCCAGGTGCAAACATAACTGCTTTTATTGAAAAACAAAACACATCACACGGCATACAGGTCCCTTTGCAGTCAGCTAGAAATACTGAGTGAGCAGCGAAGAAAAAAAAAACGCGTGCCGTTATGACAGCGCCAAAGTGTACCACGAAACAAACCCTATATTGTAGAAATAATATTAACTTTACATTTAACGTTAAAAGTGATAATTGACATGACGGAAGCAAGAACTTTTTTTAAATAGTTAAAACATTATTCTTAAAAGAACAATTTAGGCTCAAACTGTGCAAAACTTCTCAAAACTGGACGAGCCTCGATCGGCCCCTTTACTAAACTCTATCTTTTCCTGGCGATTTCAGTTTCGAATTGTTTTACCAGTTGTTCTTATTTCCAAATTAGTAGTGGATTAGTTGCCCGGAACAATGAAAAGGGGCTAAGAAATACGTGAAGGGACTATTCAAGTTTTTGTCACCGCTTTTCGGCAGCTTTTGATTCAAAAAATTAAAAGTGGGGTCAGAAACGCTGTTATGAACTTACATGCATATCGCAATCTTAGCCTATAAATTTTTAAAACTTTCTGATGAAAAATCCAGCCTTGTGGTACGTTGTTCTTAGCTTGTTCGTGTAGTTTTTATTTCACTTTGGTAATAATGCGTGTCAGCGTGGTCACTTTTAGTAATTTTATAAAACTCATAACAGACAAACTTTTAATTTTAATGGATTTTAAAGACTTTTTAAGGTTTTAGCGTTTTGTGTCAAACTTTTGAGGCTTTGGCTTTGTAGCTTTCACTTGCTAATGAGTTTACAATAGAGGATTAGTTCTTGTGGGTACACACGCATGCTTTTTTTACAAAGCTTTTTGCAGCTCCGTATACCAGATCATGAATTTGTAAAGCATGGTATTTGTAACAGATAAACCTCAGAGCTTTGTGAAACACAATGATAACAAAAAATGTCCTTGGAACATTATCTGAAGGGCATTTTGTGTTTAGTTAGCAATAAAAACGGGGTTTTTTTTTACCAAAAGAGGAGTTACAGCACTGAAACGACTTTAAATTAGTTAGCTAATGATTAATTCATGCATGTGTTTAATTGTTGTGCCTTTTTGCTCCTCCAGTTTTCAATCGAAGACCAAACCAAGAATTTGTAGTGCAAGGTATTAGTAACAAATAAACCTCTTAGCTTTGTGAAACACACTGAAATCGAAAGATATTCTGGGAATATTGTCTAAAAGCATTTCGTGTTTGGCCAGTAAAACGGTTTTTGTTCTGCCAAAAGAAGAGGTAGAGCAAATGAGTTTACAATAAGTAACTAATGACTATTTTACGCGTGTGAGCAAGCACGAAGTTTAATTGCTAATGATTAGTTTGTGCATGTGAAGTTTAATTACTGTGCCTTTTTGTGCCTTCAGTTTTCATCCAAAAACCAAATCAATACTTGTAAGGTACTGAGATATTCCTAGCAAAAAAAATCTGTAAAGGGTCATTGTCTAAAAAGCATTTCGTTCTTAGTCAGCAAAAAGGCTTTGTCGTCCAAAAGTAGGGTAGAGGTACATGCCTCGATATATCACATTATAAATTACACAGGAAGCAAATTAAAGACAGCATTCGGCCCTCGGTTTTTAATTATCTGTAATTGCCCTTCAGTTGAAATTTCACATGGGCAATTACAAATTATCCATGGCAACTAGTCATCACCCGAGCAAAAAATCAAGAAGGCGTGCGTGTATATATATAATATCCCTGCGGTCGGCAGTTAATTTGTATTAGGCCAAAAGACGCGTGCATTATTGAAATTAACAACCGACCAATCAAACTGCACCATTCGGATCCTGAATTCATCAGTGTTATAAATTGAGTGCATAACTTCAATCTTCTCTACTTCAAACAAAGTGGTCTTCCGTTGACGATTCACGATGAAGTTTCAACTACTGGTTCTTTTGGGTGTTGTCCTGTGGTGTTCTGCTCTCGCAGTCGAGACTGTTGATGAACCTTTTAAGAAAAACGGTAAGAAAACATTCGATTCTGTCCTTCTTTTCCTCTAAGATCTGCTGACATTCCACAATCTAACTTGCAGATACACCCCTGAATGATGAGCCTGCCAAACAAGAGGGTGGTGACGGGAAACTGGCTGGTAAGAACTTCCCTGTCTTTTTAGTCTTTCAAGTTTACGGTAAGAAATTCGGGTGGGTGCATGTTGTTTATATGACCTCTAAATTAAACTTATTTCACGTTCCACAATCTAACCTGCAGATACACCCCTGAATGATCAGCCTATTGCTGGCGAGGATGGTGATGACAATTTAACTGGTAAGGCAGCATTGCTTGTTGTGGTTTTTTTTAGTCTTTCAAATTTACGGTACGAAATTCGAGTGGGTGCATGTTGTTGTTTATATGTCCTCTAAATTAAGCTTATTTTCACGTTCCCAAATCTAACCGGCAGATACGCCCTCTGGCCCCTCTGTTGAGACACAGGACAAGGAGTTGGATGGTAAGCGTTTGTGTCTATCATGGTTTGACTCCTATCATGCTAAATTTCTAAAAATCAAGGTCGTAAACTCTCAACAAAATTACATACACCAGGGCAACGAACCTCTTTCAGAACTTATTTGTAAAGACAATCAATGAATTGTCACCTTGTAGGTTTTCAATCAGTGGTTTTAAGGTTTGGACATTTATAGTTTTAAGAAATATTTTGTATTTCAGTTTACCGCAAGTGTACTCGGGGAGGGTTGGTATGTATTTCAGAATTGTGTATACATTCTTTTTTCTCTATAAGAACGTCTTATACTTTGGCTGAGGCCGGACGTACTTAAACGTTTTGAGGACCAGGCGCGGTTTAAGGGGAGGAGCCGATGGATCAGCTAACTTTGTGTTCACTTTTCCTCATGTTTCTTACGATATCTCCGTCCATGATTTGAATCTACAAAATCGTTTTGCTTAAAACACAGATGGAATGAAGGAGGGTCAGCTTGAATATTTCAAGATTTTTTGGATGAGTTTAAAGTTTTATTTTTTTCTTAAAGACTGGTAGTTTTAAAGAGAATTTTGAATTTGGTGATTTTTGGGATGTTTAAAATTTAATTTTGAAGTTAATATTTGATGTAATTTTGCCAAACCGTCCTCAAACCAAAGCTGTACTAGTCACTTGCCAGGAGGAACGGTTTGCTGATTTTACACAATATTCTTCCTTTTCAAATATCTTTTTTAACTTCCTCACTATCCAACAGAAGTTTGGGTGTAACCCTGCCTTATTGGCATAAAGACTATGTTTTTTTAAAGATATTTAAATAAAGAGCTTTTAGCCCTTCTCCTGTATGTGCCTTAACTGAGTTGTTGACTATAGCGTTAACATCCACTCTTTAACCATCAATTAATGTTATGTTTTTCTTTTTTTCTTTTTAGAGGAAGAACAACAAACAAACCTTGCTGAGCCCGGTAAATTTACATTGTCGATCCCGCTTTTAATTTTTTTACATTGACTGAAGCACTAAATTTTTATTGGATAAACCTAGCTGGCAAAAAAACTGGGACACCAAATTCATTATTGATTGCTGATCTTAAATAGTAATCAGTACAAAGTTACCTAATTCATAACACTTAAGTTGGGCCGCTAAGATGGATTGTTCAGTTCAAAAAGTTTTTTTCCATACCCTGTTATACTGTATAAAAAACTCGAATCTTGACACCCGCTCGTGTATATACTATACTTGTAAGTATAGCAAAGCATAGTTAATCTAGGGACTGGTTATGAAACCATTGTTGTAGGTCATTGTTCGTCGTTTTCTTTTGTTTCAATAGTCCTAAACGTGCACAAAATACAAAAGGTTTTGGATGAAATGCAAATCAACAAGTAGCCAGTCAAAATATTCTCACTAACACCTGAAACAAAGAATGTGCACGGTCGCGGCTCGTTCAACCTACAACAAAGCATCTTTGCACATTCTTTGTATTTCCCTTTTGAAGTTTATTGGCTTTCATAACCAGTCCCTAAATTAACTATGAGCAAAGTTAACATCATGCATAAGGCTTTTTGTAAATACCTATAAAGTTTATTAGTTATTGCACTGACGTGATTAAACTCTATTACAATTCTTACGAGTTAAACTAAATATTTCTCATCTTTCGTATGAAGAAGATGCAAGCAATGAACCTAATCAAAAAGTGGAAGATCCGAATCCTGGAGAAAGTATGTTTTATCATATATGTATTTAACAGTACTGAATATCATTATCGTTGGGCCCCCTTAGTGACGCTTTAACAGCTGCATGCATGGATTCAAAGAGTTGTTAATTACATTAAACTTTTAAGATACACCAAACAAACTAATTTTACCTTAAAAAGCACAAATAGAATTGTTGTTTGAAACCAGAAAACCATACTGGAAGCGTTTTAGGTTTGGGGGTCAACATTCTGTAACAATTCCAGTGTCTTCCTGATGACTATTACAATGAAATACCTATATATATTTCACTCATTTCCAGAAGTTTAATAACTAGTTTGTCAAATAAGCAATTTTCATTTGTAGAACAGATCAAAATCATTATTTACCATCAGACACCACGGCCAGGAATAAGCTTGTTTTAACATTGGAGCTACATATATCTACAAGTGTTAACTTCATTTTTCAGTATGTTTTTATTTAAACTGCCCGAAATTCAACACTTCACACTATCACCATCGGCGTTGGTATTGCAACTGGCTAATCCTTGATTTTTAAATGGATGCTACTTGCTTTAGACTTTTTTCAATTTAAGTCGGGGTTTTGCAGAACTGTTTCTTCTAAAACTTTGTAGTCAACCATGAATTATCTTTTTTCTTAATTCAGAGTACCAGTGGTTTGATGGGGGGGGTCAGTTAAAGGTCGTCAAACCTAAGCCAAAATCCACCGACCCCACCCCCCTAAATTTGGTTCCTAGGAAGTATCATTGTTTTGACCTTTTCCCTTATCATTCTGATGAAGCCTTCCACAAGAGAAGACGAAACGTCAATGTACATTTTATAAAAATTTTAACGCTTGTAAACCGTAAGACTTTTTATAAATTTTAACTTTTTTATCATGTTTTTTATCCATGCGAAAGCCTAAAGACTAGTATTATGCCAGCTGGCCTGCTATTGAGCCGATGGCATCTGTTTATATCAAGCCGGAAATCTAGAAATATTTATTTTTTACTCAATATTTATTTTTATTACTTATTATTTTTGTAACAATAAAGTGATGATGATGATGATGATGAAGATTAAACATTACACGCCTTAACAAAAACAGCTCACAGTTAACATCAGCGACTTGTTCTTCTCTTAACTAGGATGTAAATGGGAGAGTTGTGGCAAAAAAATATGCAGCAAAAGAATAAGTAAGTATATAAAAGAACTTCTGCTTCATAATGCTAACCACATTACTTGATAGTAGAGTTTCCTAATATATAGTAGTAGCAAGAGTGATATCTGGGGGGAGTGGGTGGGGGAAGGTCTTAATGGGGTTATTGACTGGACCATCTCAGCTGATTACAGGGAACGGAGTTTCCGTTACTTGCTGTTACTTAAGAATAAATAATAAAGCAAATCATCGAAAGTGGTTGCTACATCTTTCAGTTCCAAACTCGGTATTTAGAAGTAGCCCTTGAAACACAGCTGATTACTGTGAGAAGGCCTAAAAATTTACTAGAGAATAGGTTGCCCCAAAGAACGCACCAAAAATTGAGATAATTGAAATGCTACTGAAGCGAAATCTTCAAAATAGTTTAAAATATTTAAAATTGAAGTTTGACCCGTATTATTTCCGCTGGGACAGAGAATTTACGAAGACAAAATGCCTATTTTAGCGCCAAATTAAAACTGCGACCACCTTTTAAGCTCATTAGATATGTGTGATGCCACAAGGTTTGAACTTTGGAATATTTATCTCATTTTGCCTTTCAAATTCAAATGATTATGACGAAGTTTGCATTGCTGATGGCCCAGTGTTTGAGCAATAAACTCACTAGTTCGTTGTAAATGCTAATATAGAGCAGCTTGAAGTCCTTTCAAACCATGTGGCATCATTAATCGCCGCCGTTTGTTTTAAATTTCGTTCACACTGAATGCACTATTTTGAAAGCTTATTTCACAGACTTAAAATAGTCAGGTAAGCAGTTTTTTCCATTTTCCAGTTCGTTATAAAATCTGAGATTCCTTTGTTGTAAGTTACTGTTGTTAGCCAGAAATTATTGGGCGCTCGTTTTGTTGAATGAAATTCTAGGTATATAACAATCTCTTTTATCCCATACCTCGGAAAATACAGCCAATTAGAGGTAATGCTTGCCGTTGCATATTCATCGGTTTTCAGGGCATGGGATAGATAAAACAACAGACTTGAACGTAGAAGATTGTTTAAAGAGCATATTATTTGTGTATTAATTTGGTCATTTTGTTCTTCATACTCTATAGGATGTAGATACAAGTGGGGCTGTATCAAACGTAAGACTTTACACCTGATAATATATTGCAACTACGATGCAACCCATCCATCCATCCACCCACCCACCCACCCATCCATCCATCCATCCACCCATCCATCCATCCATCCACCCACCCATCCACCCACCCACCCATCCAT
>JAOBRD020045954.1:0-24034 GCA_027575215.2 Hydrozoanthus sils
TGGCTGAAAGATCTTAATTGATCCTGCGACAAATCAAGGCATTTCGTAACGGTTCTTGCATAATACAGTTTACATATTTTAAGGCCTGACCCCTGATCCCATATACCATGTTATGAGCCTGTCATTTATGTCGCTGTGACCAGCATACGAGTGAGACTGCCAGTGGTTTACATCTCTCGATTGAGAGTCATTAAATGGCACCTGTTAACTTTCATGCATGCTGTGACTGCATTAGTTGTACTTTTGTTATACGACGTCGAAGGAGGAAAAGGCGTACACGCAATGTTTAGTCGATGCAATGGACAATGAGATTTTCAGAATTTCCAACTAGTTTGGAAGTCAGAGAGAGTTTTAGGCGGTTTTTACGAATATCTCCAGAGCCGTTCGACTCATTGGTTTAGATTTTAAAGTCGTCTAGGCGAAGAATGACATCTTTATGCGTAAAGCAATAATAAGTTTTCCTTTTTTTCGGGAGTCCTTAGGTTCCCGGTTACATGCCCGCCATCTTTGACGCGACGTCACGTGGCTCAAAGCATGTCTCTCATTGGTAGTTTGGATATTTTTAGTCGGTATGTTGTTGCACTTTTGCGAGAAGAAGAACTGCTATCATTTTTTAAAAATGTCAATTTTGTTTGAATCCGATAGAAATTGCATCACAGACCTGATCAAGAAGCGATGCATTTGATGTAACATCATCACATGCTATGATCTTGCAAAAGTGTGCGGCGGGCTTTGACACTAATATTGGTCTTATTTATTCAGGACGGGTTTATTTTGGAAAGCTCTTTGAATATTCAGATCTTCTCGATTTGTATTTCAATTGAGAAAGAGTGGCGCGTATATTAATGAATCAAATTATGTAAACAAATTTTCACCGTAGTTGCTTCCAGATTACTCAGTGTATTTACTCGCGTTTGTTGGGATTCAAAAACTGCATTGAACGTTTTCATACTAAATAAATTACTCGAATTATCAATTTTATTACCTCAGGTTATTCTGCAACAAAATGCATGAAATACCTGTTGCTAGAACAAGCAAATCAACAAATTATGAAGGGACCGGAAGTGCGCCGATCTACGAATAATCCATGAATCCAGCCATATTACATTCCGCTCACGTCCGAGCATTCAAACATGTTTCCCTCCCTTTATGCACGCAACCGAATGAAACGAAGACTTTTAAAAAGAAGAAAACTGTACCTCAATCGCAATTCACTGTTTGCGAAAAAATTTCTGGCATCTCGAGTCTCCCTGGGAACAAGTTTCCCCGTAGCGCGTCCCTCAGAAGCACCCGGATGTTAACTTTACAAAACATGGCGGTCACTTTTTGAACTTTTACGTAGCCAGAGGTGACAAGAAAACATGGTTGATATCGGGATCGGATGAGTTAATATGTACCAAGGATATTACTACAATGAAGATCAGAATTATCAGGGGGCCTATTCGGATGGTGAAAGTGAAGAATCGTTTGGTCAAACTGTGCGTTTTAAAGACGAACCCGAGAGTGTGTACCTACCTTCCAGGTTAGTTATGGATCACACTCTAATACTTCGAGAATTAAAAAAAAGGATTGAACGGATTTTCTGTTTTTTGTATTTTTTTGTATTGTTTACTACTTGCTTGGTCTCAGCATTAGACCTCTGGGGGAATATTATTCTTATAGACGATATTAAAATGTTACCAAACCAGTGCGAGATTTTTCATGAATCAAAGCGTGAAGGCATTTTTGTTGAGAACGTACCCCCAACCCCCTGCTGTTTGATTTGAGTCCCGTTTCTACGCGAAGTTTATTGTGAACGTTGTTGCTTCTTATAACATGGTTAATGGATGCACAGCTACTTATCAGATTGCTTAATTGGGAGGTGTTTGTGTGAGATCATTATCAAGACAAAGTCGCTGTTTCGAATTCGATCATCAATGCTTCAATGACCATTGATAAATCTGGTGAGAGAGGCAGCTGATAATTGTGCACCAGTACTTAGTTTATGAGTGTTAGACATTTTATTTTTCATTTATATTTTTGTGTCTTGCATTGCCAGCAGGGGTTTGTTATATGTGTTAAATATACTTTTTAAATATCAAGCCATTTCATCATTTTCCTATTCACTGTCATCCAACTAACCATGATTTAAAAATTTTAGTTCTTAAACAACATCGAACGACACTATTTTAGGATCATGTCTTCATAACAAATCAGGACAGATGTGCAGTTACAGTTTGCCAGATACAGTTATTTTAAAATACAGAGGAGTTTGCCCACGGCAGCATTTGTTGCATGTGCACTGTCATCACGTTGTTTATGAAGAGTTTGTCTCTGACACGGATATTCTGTCATAATTTCTGAGGCAAAGTACTATTAACTAATCTACAGGCAGAATCTTGGGTTAATTGTAGCTTGCCAATGTTTTTTTAATGTGTTGCCCCATACAGTAAAGCAGTTAAAGGGGAAAAGTAAACTGCTCTCATGGTTTTGATTATTATTACCCTCAACTTCTAGAACAGCCAAGATTTTTTAGTTTAAATTTGTGAAAAATACAAATTGAAATTACGCCATCTTGTTAAGATTTGAGCCAGATTACAAGGGTCAGCAGTTATTTGTGGCGTAACCACATCAAACAAAGTTTGATTCAAACTCATATATATGGCTGGATTTTGTTCCTAGTTAAACAATTGAATCTGAGCTGCACAATGACGTACACATACTGAAAACTTGGAATCTATCTTGAGACCTGTCACTCCCTAATGTCTTGATGTGAAGCAGTTTAACGCGGTGATGTAATTTGAAATTATGCTGACAACTTTGTGAGTCGGCGGTTCATTTACATTTTTACTTGACTTTGAAAGAAAATAACTCCACTTCAAATGCCAATATACCAGAAATATTACAACAAATTAGTTCTTGGAATCTTGAACATTCATTAGAATCAAACTTGCTCACTTCCCTGGAGTTTCCCTTTAAGGGCCAAGTCACACTTAAGGCAGAAGCTGTTTATTTAAAGTTTTAAATAATAATGTCAAAATCTGTCAAAATTGTGTCATCAGGCTGCTTGGGCAAATGCAATCTACTTTATTTGGCCGTTAGGTTTCTTCGAAACTTCAAAGTTTCTGCAGTCCTGCTTTTTTGCAGGCCAAACTCTGGCCAATGGAAGTGAAAGCAGTAACTGTTATTTTGTTTGTTTAAACTCGAGCCTCTGTCAAAAATTGAAGATAAATCCATACAAAAATATGTAGTTCAAATGAAAGAATTTTATAATTACATACTGCATGAACTGTGAAATAGCGGAGTTCTTTCTAGTTCTACTTTATTAAATGCAGAAGTGTAGTGTGACATGGAGGGCGAAAATGATGATCCTGAAGGTTGATTCTATCCAACACCAACAACAGTTTTTATTGTTACCCTCCTGCATGTGGGTACTGCTTCTTGGCCGTATGGTTTGCACACTCAGAATGTTTAGAGTCAGAACCAAGTTCAAATTCCTGCAACAACAGGAGATAAATTATGTCACATGGAAACATTTTCTCAGGGAGATGAAGATGGAAGTACTATCGTATAGTTTCAGCTTATAAAATTTTAAGATTCACTACACAAATTAAAGTACCCGTGAAAAGCAATTGCGAAACAAGTGACAGGAAACAGCTTTATTATTGTTGTAGTTTTGCCTCTCAAATACATCCATTTTTAAAACACTATCACACAACCAGTTTCAGCTTGGAAACGTTTTGCCTCAACTTCAACTGGACAAATAGGTTTTCGACCTCAAGAGTGACTTGGCCCTAAGTCTGTATGGCGATTTTTCCAGTCTTGTCTAAGTTTTCTTCAACACAGAGCACCTGAAGTTGCCTTGCTATTTTTGTATGAGACACAAATCTAAGAATAAGGGAGGAAAGTATTAAATAATTAAAAAAATGGAATGATTAAACATGAAAAAATAATGTTTTATCAGTTGTTATGGGTTTATTGGTTGGAATTCGAAACTGTATGAAAAATAATAAAGTGATAAAATACAGTTTCTCTCTGAGCTCTGGTTGCTCTTTGTATTCTGCAATAAGTATGATAACCAATCCAAATCATTATGCAATAGTTATACCCATCCAGGCTATATAAAACTTGTGAAACTATATTGTTTTTTTTTTGCCTCACAGGTTTTTATAAAGTACGTACACAAGTATTAGGAAGTTAAAGAATTATACTCAATAATCAATTCAGACCATGACTTCTGCTTTAAAATAACTACTGCTACACTGATTGAGAAAAGCCATTGATATACTGCTGATTTATTGCTGATATACTGCTGATATACTGCTGACACTTGGCTGATACTCAATCGACATGTTGCATATGTATGACCCACCAATATATCGGTTGACACCCGAACGATCGGTCGATTGAGTATTGGTTGAGTATCAACTGAGTTATCGACCGAATGTCAGATGATATATCGGTTGATACTTGGCCAATGCTCATTTGACACTTGGTGGATGTGTCGACCGATATGTCAACCGACATGGGCTATACACATGATCCACAAATGCAACATCTGGTTCTATTTTGCCACATCTGTAGAATATTTATCCTTGAAGTGGTGGAAAGAATATTGTTTTGTATTGACCAGGTATTCACCAGACAGTTAGTAAAAAAGGATACAAAGCAAAATTTTTCCAAACTGGTTACAAGAAAAGTATGGGTTCTAATTGGGAGACTTTAGTACTGTATATTTGCTGTATTTAGGGCCAAAAGAATGAAGCTGTAAGATTATGCTTTTTGAGTTATGTTTTTTGTTTCTGTTTAACTTTTTAGGACTGAAGAACCTCCTTGGATAGAACATGTACAAGACAAAGGTGATCTGTTTTATGTAGAATCTTTTAGTGAACCAACCACTTCAACAGAGTCAATTTCCTTGGAGCAACTACAGTTATGTGAAATCAGCAAAAACAAACAAAAGGAAAAAGCTGTACTTCCAAAACTTGGCTCAGTTAAAAAAATTTTTCCATCTCTGAAGAGAGAGAAACATGACCGAACTACAGATGATAAAAATTTGAAAAACATTAGTGACACAATAGATGGTGTTGAAAACTACAGCATGTCAGGAAGAACTATTAAGAAAGACATCAATCTTATTGTTACTCCACCAAAAAAGTCATCTGGAAAACGAAATGACTTGGAGGGAATTTTAGGCATCATCCCAGGCAAGGCAAACAACAGTAAAATTACACAAAGTGGAGCCCCTGATGTCAGAATTTGTATCAAAGGGTTTGTACCAGATGGACCAGCTTTACAATCACGAGAACTCAAAATTGGTATGTTTTCAATTGTTTTTGAGTCATCTGCAGTGTTTCTGCTATTACTGTAAATCAAAGATTGACACTAGCTCAAAAATGTTACATCTTTTGATTAACTTTTAATAAAGATGATTGTGCATATAAATAACAACATGAATCAGACAAACAAACCAGCAATCATAATGTTGAGAGGTGGCTAATGCAATGTTTGAACTAACCATAAAATCAATTATTGTTTTTACAAGATTGCTACATTCTCTATACACCTTTTTTCTCAAACATGCCACTGTTTGTCTGAGTCACACGGAAGTAAGAATTTCTATTTGAAGTAACAGTGCACAATGATATTCTTGAGAGGTTTTTCAAACTTAATTTACTCTGTTCTTTGGGGGTTTTCTTTTTATTGAAAGTTGCTTAAACCCAAATTTTGCATAATAGACTCTTTGATGACTGTAACCAAGAAGCTACCTGGGCAGAAATCTACACAGCCTAAAATTGATATCTACAGTCTTGGTGGAAAATGTACAGCTAGCTAAGTCCTTTCTTGGGCCTAAGTGGCTTATAGGGCCAGCGCTTATCTCTGGTTTCAATAGTGTTAAGCAGATGCAAGTCTGACTTCCCCTGGACAGGACACTAAATAAATCTATCATAGGTTAGCTCCCAGCAGAGTTGGTACTCATTTATACAGCTTAGTCAACTAGAGCAAAGTCAGGTAAAATGTCTTGTTCGAGGACACAACACAGTGTTCTGACAAGGGCTCCAATTTGCAACCCAAGGTTATGAGTCGAACACACTAACTGCTCGGCCAATGTGCTGCCAACAGAAAACGTCTAGAGCTAATTTTCTATGTTGAGTAACCCCCTTAAATTAGTAAAGGAGTAAAGATCTTTTATGGGAACAAGTTCCTTATGAGACACTTTTAAAATAACTTGATGCTGTTTTCCATGGGTACATTGAATAATCTTCTGATTGGTGGCTTTTTTTTGCAAGATTATTTAAATTCAATTCAGGAACATATTTATTTTTGTATATTAAGGACATGGAGAGTAATTTGACACAAAAAACTAAAGTTCTCAACTTCATCCTAGGATGATATGAGCAACAAAATTCTCCAATTTGTCTCCAAGCATTTGCTGTGAAACAGGTTGAAAAGCAATGCTGCATGTTTTCCCTCCCCTTACAAATTATTTGTCTTGCAGCAAATTTTGAAACTGAACATTGCAGTTGAGTAAATAGTTGTTACTAGATTTTGATTTGCATGCTGACAACTTCTTGCTGCGGTACAAGTTGAACAGACTGTGTTAGTAATATACATGCAGTATGTACAAGTTTTGTTGCAAAAGGTATTGTAGAACAGCCTACTTTCTGCAACAAACCTGTTTCAATCTGTAACAGCTTAATTTTGCTGTGAAACAAGTATGTTATGTGAGTAACAAAGTGATGGTGCATCTTTGCTTTTCAACCTGTTTTGCCGTAATGTTGCAAGATAAGTTTGAGGAACATGTTGCTCATATTACCCAACCTTTAGTTAATTTTAGAAGCAAGGCCTTCAGTTTTAAACTTGGTTTTTCAGATTTTTAATAAGAATTGGTTTTGTTTTCTTATCAGGAGATTCAATCTTATCACTAAACAAATTGGATCTCAACACCAGCAATGTTAGTACTATACTGAGTGCTATCACAGGCCCAATGGAGGTGAGGGAGCTTTTTTTGAAAGGGCAACACATTTTTTAAATTTTATCATGCATTGAAGAATCGAAGTCTTAATATTTTTTCAAGATAAGGAGTTTATCCTAATGGTAAGGGTTTTAATGTTAATAATAATAATTATATTGATAGATAAACCTTGATAATTGAATTGGGTAAATTTATTACAAAAGTTATTTTCATCTAGGCCTAAAAGAATAGAAAGAAAACTAGATAAATAGGTTTTGCCTAAGCAATAAATTGCATAATTTTCCCATGTACTTTTTGATAAACATTCAGGCAATATTGGTTGAATTGATTAGAAACTTGAGAGTCATAAGTCCGCAGATGGCTCGCCAAAGAGGTTTGGATAAAACTCAAAAGCTTTGTTCTGTATTAATGTTCTGGCAGTAGCTGGTGTAACCAAGATTGTTTCAATTATTGAAAGGGAGCTTAACAATGCTGTAACCCCTAAATCCTGCTAAATTTTTAGAAAACAAAGTCATAAAATCTCAAAAAAAATTGCAAACTTAAGACTTTGTTAAAAAGCAAATAACATTTTTTCGGAATCTTCTTAGAAAGACAAAGAAATGAATGATAACTCTGTAGGTTTTCAAGCAGTGGTTTTAAAATGAGAAAAAATTTAGTTCGTGTAAAAAAGCATTAGTGTAAAAGTTAATAATGTACTATAATTACAATGCAAGTCAAATTTCTAGGGCCAATAAACAAATCCAGTGCCCTAATTGACCGAGAATCTGTCCAATAACTTCGCACACAGTACCAGTGAGTAATTGGACTGATTTTTCACCAACAGAACTAAAACTGAAGCATTGTTATAAGTATCTTGGTAACCTTGTTTGCTTTCATTGTCTGTCCAGGAAGATATTTGCCATTGGTCTTTTGCTCAATCACTTGGTCTGTACAGTAAAAGACCTCAGGCAAATATTGTTTTCCTGGCCAGACCTTACACTCAGTTATTTAACAATTATTCCAAGTTAGAGTGTTTGTTGGATATGAGATAATAAAAATTATAACAGCCAAAGAAGTGTGTAGCACTGAGTTGCTATTAATCTTCTCGTATCCATAAAGCTGGAATGGAGTAATTATTATTTTATTAAATTTCTTGATTTTTCCATTCCTATCAGTTATTCAGAACCTTTTTTTATTTTTGCAACATTACAATCCAGTTTCCATATATGGTCAATTCGATATATGAACTGATAACTGAGATCGATTGAACCAATCAGAATGCTTGAAGTGCAATATTTGAGGTTGATATATTCAACAATGGTCCTTGCGTCAATTTCCCTTTCAGCTGACTCTTACTATCCAGCGGTTCATTCCGTCGCCAACGCGAGTTATCCTCCCTCATGGTGGCCCCACCAAGAATGATAGTCATCTGATTAAGTTGATCAGTGGAGAGATTGAAAGAAATCACAAACCAGACTTGAAGAGTGTTCCACATGCCCTTCTGTATCTTTCATTGAGCAGCAGTGAAGAAGACACTCCTGATAAGGTAGAACACAGTTTAATAATCTGATTAATGTTAGTAGTCTTTTTTAAAAATATGATTATATAATTATATAGTTATAATCTAGGTTTTAAAAAATCTTTCCAAATTTTTGGTAGTGCGCACTGCTGCCTTTCCTAAGTTTATAGTTTTAGAATAATTTAAGTAGCTTAAAATGGTTTTAAAACAAATAAATTCTCTCAGTAGGGAACATGTACAACAAAGAATAACAAAAGCAGTCAAGACATTCATAGCTAGCTGTGAAAACTAAAAGTGTTGTTTTGCTAGTGTTCTTTTAAAGTTCCTACGTAAGGATAGATATTATTTGGGAAAATACTTGTGTTCATTTACAACAACAACAACAACAAGTTTGTGCCCTTCAATGACTTTGACAGTACTTATTTATATAATGATTATAAAGAAATGATAATAATAAACTACGAAATTGATGATAATAATAATAAACTATGAAGTTAACTTTTTTGACATTTTTTGATAAATAATAACAGTGACCAACTGTCCTGATTTAGGTGGGACAATCCTGATTTTGACTGAGAATCCTGAATCCTGACTCAACCTCAGTCGGGATGCAAAATGTCCTGATTTGAAAAACAATGGAGCTGCAGAGAAGTCAGACCAAAAAAATAACTTGAATGGGATATTTAGAGTTATTTTGTGGTAATTAATAAAAGGAACACATAGTAAAACTGCGTTAACTGAATGCAGCTTCTTTTTTTCCTTTAACTGAGTGTTGAACACAAAGGTGGTATAACATAAATGAATAACAGTATGTAAAGTACACCAGCTGCTGTAATGTAATATAATGGAATTAAATGTATAAGATAAATATTCTGACTATATAATTTTAATTTCAATAGGTTACATGTAGCTAAAAACAAAAAATGCTGGTTATCAATTTCTGTTCCAAGTGAGTCACCAGGTTTGTGTGTGAATTGTAGGACATTATATACCAGTACCCTCAGTCTGGCTTTGTTGAAATTCTCCTTGGTCTCAGGGGAGTCTTTCTTACTCTTGGTGATCTCTTAGTGTCAGTTACTGGTACTACTGTTGACAGGTAAGTGTGTAGTTGATAACATTTACAATAAACTGATGATTAGGTAAACTAATTGATGATGAGCGAGTTACTGTATGTATTATAAAGTTCACGATGTAGTGTACAAGCGATCACAAAAACGTCAGTTATGATTCGGATAAGATGCGTTTGATACAAATTTCAAAACGAAAGCAGCAGTATTAACGTATACAGCAGTTTGCCTTTAAAATTGTACTTATGAGAGTGAATCGCGAGTTACACGTTCGCCTAGCAAAAATTCTGCATAAATTACAGGGCGCGTAGTTTGCGAGTGCCAGTGATGCGTGAACTTGTCACTCGCACTTCATGCACTTGCGAGGCGCTCGCGAAGGTAAAGTTATGCGCGGGTGGTACTGTAATTCTTTGACTAACTTTTATGCAGAATTATCAACATGTCACTTTCTCACTTTTGTGTGCATATACATTATTATTTGCTGACAGAATGACTTTCGGGTATCTTGTTCAGTACTACAGTTATAATTCCGAATATTATTATATAATCCAGTAAGTGTTTTCTTGTTTAGTTCGACCTTTGTGCTCAATAAGAAGCTTTTGCTGGTGGGATATTCCAAGTTAGGCCACCATCTGATGGTTATTGCCCTTCCAGCAGACAGGTAGGTTGTTCATTCATGAGTATTTTGACTGTTGATGTTTTACAACTTGTTAGGGTTGAGGGCTTGTGCCAGACTCTTTAATTTGTACCATTTATGCAAGCCGCTTCTCAGTTAAGTGCTGGTTAGGTTCACATGTCGGAAATAAAGACAGCTCCAGACCTGTGGAAAGAGTGTGGAAATCCAGTTGGGAGGGGATATGTGGGCCAGAAAGTTCTTCTTCAGGTGTTAGTTTTGTGGGATTTGCAGATTTGAATCTGCACAAAAAAGTTCTTTTTCTTGGGGAGTTTTGCAGGAGCTATATATTGTGGATTTTTAAGGCTGTTATTATATTTTTTTGAATCCCCTCATTAAAATTATGTGGGGGGAGAAAAATATAAAAATGCCCCTAAGAATCACTGTTTATTTAAAAAATTATTTCTAAGTATAAAGAAGTAAGGAAAGGAGAATAAAAGAGAAAAGAGAATAAAAGATAATAAAAAAAATTTGGTTGGTTTCTGTGGGGTTTGAACAGCTCACTGCAGCCTGGGCAGCCTGTGGCAAATCCCTGGAAATCCAGGTGGGGTGGGTGCGTGGGATTTTTTCTGGTACAACCCAATGGCTGTGACATTTTTTCAGATGCTGTGACATTAGTTTAAGTTACGCTTAGTTGCATGTTGTTTTGCACTTAGTTAAAGTTGCCATGCATATTATGATTGATTCATAGTATTGTTCCTTGTTTTATAATTTTATGTATAAATTTTTTGCTAAAACTATGCAGTTTTTGTAACCTTTGTTTATGTTATGACTACTGTCACAGTGCTTCAAACTGTAATCCATGACAGAGTTTATTATTCAAGTGACTCCTTTGATCTCCAAAATAATTATTAACTATGTTGTAATATACTGTACCTAGAATTTCACTCTGACAACAAAATGAGCACAGGGCTTGCCATTTGAGGCAAGTGATCGCTGTTGCAAAACTGACCTAAGGAGAGCAATTAATTGTTCACCTTTCTTCCAGGAATGGCTCACGTCATTGGGAAATAGTCTTAGTAATGTTTTGTGATTCGCCCAGACCTATATGCATTGGAAAATTTCATGTGCAAATACTTCCACAGCAACAATGAGAATGATCAGTCATGTATGTTTATTGTCTGGTTGATGTATAGTATGGTTTTATGAAAACCAACAAGTTTTTTTTGTTGAACACTGTTGACAAATTATGAAAGGTGTTTCTAATTTTAAAGACTGTATTGTCTTACAATTTTTTTAAATTTTCTAAATAATTTATAGTGGGTGAGTGGAATTACTTTGAATTTGGATGAAGTTTAAAGTTACTGTAGCACTAGTATCAGGGAAGTGTTGTACAGCCCTTGTATGCGTTTTTTTTAAGGCTTAATCACTTGAAAAAGACAGCTCACCTTGATTTGCTTAGGTGAGCTTTTTGTCACTCATCATTGATTTTAAATGGCAAGCCCTGTGATTGGTTGATTCTTGGTCATATGCCACTGATTAAATTCAAATTTGTCCTGACTGGGATGCATTTGTGCCGTTGTTGCCTGCCTTCCATACATTATGTGTATAAGTGACCAATTACCTAACAAAACTCTTACTAACCACAAACTTTTGAATTGATTGCAGGATTTCGGTTGCTCAACTGCAGACAATTGTCAGTGATGTTACCAGACTTTTATGTGTTAGCTTTGGATCTTTAGACAGGTAAGCTGATCTTGCAGTTTGAGACAACCAACCACTCTTGTATGCCATTGCTTGTGCAAAGTTTATCTGAGAAGAACAACTAATCATTCTCTTACTTGCTAAAATGCTTGCCACATTGCAGAACCACCTATTCACCTTACTGTTTGAGAGAATTCTAGGTGCAAGCTACAGTTATAAGTTCTTTGATTGTTGGTGGAAGACCACCGTGTTTCAACTGCTTTATACTGCTAGCCATTTCAAATGATGTGTAGACTGTGACCTTGTTATAAGCTTGTGTATAGGTATCGAATCGGTGCATCTGACAATGCGCACAGGGTCTGGAAAGAATATTCTGCTGCGTGTTTGTTGTTTGCTCCCATTTAAAAGTCAAGTCTTAGGTATCTCAATGCCACTGTCCCTATTGATCAGGGTTCGTACGGGCCCTGGAAATCCTGGAAAACCCTGGAAAATTTTTGAAGCCCTTGAAATCCCTTGAAAAGCCCTGAAAATGTTTTCCTAAGCCCTGGAAAATTTCATAGAACTTTATTAAAAAAACTGAATTTTGTAAATGATGCATTTTTTTTTTCATTTCAAGAAAAAAGTAAGATTTTAGACATAATTTTTGCATGTGGGTGTTACATTATGTCCAATAAATACGAATTTTTACAACATTAACTACTAAAATATTGTTTAAACATGTGATTTGGAACGTTATTATTTTCATTCTGGGTTTGAAGAACCCTAGAAAAGCCCTGGAAAATAAAAATAAAAACTGCCCTGGAAAACCCTGGATTTTTGAAGTTATAAAAGTGTAAAAACCCTGGCTGATGTTGTACCATACTTTTGTTTGTAGGGCCTTCTGTGAGAAGTGCAATACAGCCCGCTTGAATCACCTGTTCACCTTGCTGTTTGAGAGAATTCTTGGTGAAAGCAGCAGTTTTAAGTTCTTTGATTGTCTACCAGGGGTTCGATGGCTTGACTTACCCACCACATCACAGGTTAATAATAATGTTCCTATAAGTGTGGTAATGTAGCAATATAATGGAGAAAGAAACAACGATTCTTCACATATTATTTTGATGGGGATGACTTAATTACCTGAAATGTTAAAAGAGATGATAAAACTTTAGTTAGTACTGTCGACCTCTTTTGAACGACCATGCACCTATTAAGCAGCCACCCTCCACTAAGCGGCCTCTTTCAAATGTCCTGATTTTTTGGCATCTGTAAACTGCTGTATTTGATACCTCTATTAAGAAGCCAACATCTTCTATTAAGTGGCCACTTTTCAGTTTTCAAAGTCTTGAGGGTGGCAGCTTAATAGAGGTTGAGCTGTAGTCTTCTCTATGTCACAAAGTCAAGGTTAAATAAAACCTTTCCAATTTCTTTGTGTTTATGAGTGTGTTCTACTATGTATAGTATTAAAATTATGATTAGCCACCATGTATGTGGAACACCAACTTGCTGTCATGTTCGAAGTATCAAACTCTACACACATACACATGATTGTGTGAAATGTTAAGTGAATAAGGTGAAAAAAAATTATCGTTCAACTGCATTTCAGGTTCAGCTGAACTGCTGTCTAAATGATTTAGAGGCTGCTGACTATGGAGACTTAGTAAGTTGTGGTTTGTCTTTTGGCATTATGATAACTTACAATAATGATGATGATAAAAATGATAATGATAATAATAATCATAATGTTAAAAATAAAAATCAATAGCAACTACTGTCACTTAAGATTCTATCTCTCAGTCAAATTAAATCTTGTTTCAAAACACATCTTTTTATTCCTGCTTTTCACACATTCCCTAGAGACACCAAAGAGAAAAGATGAAGCAGCCACGTACTTGCTGTTTTATATTGTTTAAGCAATTAGTTATAAGCTAACTTTTTTATCTGCTTCTAGCTTTTTACTTTGTGTAATTTATCAAGTGAGGTATGCAAAATGCTTTTTAAGAATAGATACTTGTGTTTTATTATTAGTAATACTATTTTTAGTGTGATTATAATAAAGAAATATAAAATGAGTGCACACGCTCTGTTCAGTAATAGAACATGCATGAACAGAGCAAGTGAGCGAGTTTTATATTCTTTTATAAAATATGGCACACAAACAGCCAATAAATCTCTGCGATGATGTATGTAGACACACTCTATTCATATTTAAAGTGTGCCACCACAGCCAATCAGAATGCGCATTAAATTACCTTTATTTTATAACAGTTTTTGTTATTGTTAGTTTTATTAATATTGATGTTCTTCTCCTCTTGACTCAGGCAGATGAATACTTCCATATTAGAAGAGCATATACAATTTTAGGATCTAGTGTATTTTATAAGGTGAGGGAATATTTAAACACTTGTTTGTAGAGTTTGAGTTCTCCAGGACATGAAAAGATGTCCAGTGATATAGGATTTAGTTTTTGTCCTTGAAAACCTGGAATTAATTAAATATTCTTAATTAATTTTATCTCGAAAAAATTATGTGTCATTGTTTAAAGACCAGACAGAGACTCAGATTTTTACCAATAGCAAGTTTTTCAGTTTAAAGTCCCTATCAAGCTTAATTTTTTACTTAAAGTCCCTATCAAGCTTAATTTTTTACTTTCTGGATTAAAACTGTTGTCATTTGTGAACTCAAAGTTTGACTAACAAAAGAAAATTTCCACATCTAAGTATGCTTTTTAATCAAAAAAAGATTGGAATGTAAATTTTGACCAAGCAGGCCGGGGACTGGTAACCTGTGACGTGGCAGCAGTGAGTTATGTGGTTTTTGTTTAAAAAATTTCATTTCTGTTAAAAAACGTCATAAACAATTTCAAGGGAATAATTCATTGATAAAAGTTAGAACAATGTGACTATATTGTATCCAAAATTGAATTTTTTGAGATAAAAAAGATTGTCTCTGCTTCATGCCTCGTGCTACGTCTATGCCAACTGCTACATCATCATTGCACGCTTCAAGTCTAACAAATGTAACAGGAACAGCGAGAAAAGGTTAAAATTTTTTCGAAAATTACTATTATCAAAGGGTTCTACTTTTCATCTGGAACTTAAAAAAATAAGTTTTATAGGGACTTTAACAGTTGAACTATAAGATGGAGTTCTCTATAAGTAAATAGTCTAGGATGCGTCAAGCAATGTGTTGACTATAGGAGAAGTTTTTTTTTTTACTTTTTTTGCCTAATTAGCATACACACTCTTCTTTCTAAATTCAGCTATAGAAACAAAGCTTCTGGATAAAGAAATGTTTCTGAAGAACAAACTTTCTCTGAAAATATTGATGTGCTGAGTAATCTTTCCGAATTATGGTTTTAAAAGTTTGAAACTTCAAAAACAATGTATGGTTCATTATCGTTCTTGCCTCCAGCTGTTTTGCATTTTTTTGAATGGTAATTTCTTCTTTAAAACTACACTTATAAAACCAAAAGTTTGGTTTCTCATTAATTTTGATTACCATTCTCAAGTTTTAAATTCAGTTGTTGTTTATATTTGTTATCTTTGTAAACATTGGCGTCAGCTGAAACTCGCCTATTAGATTCATAGCAAGTGACAATGACTAGGTCTAAATGTTTTAGTAAAAACCAGCTTGTACTCTTCCTTCTACTTTAAACTGATATTTATTGATGAAATTGAGTGTTTAAAGAATCTGCCATTGTGTTGTTTTAAAACACCAACAGTTTCTCTACTTGTATCATTTAATAGTGAATGAGTTGGTTAGCCAATCAGATTACAGTATTTGTGAAAATATACTAGTTTGTTTCTTCTAACATTATTAGTGAAGGCAATTAAGTGTTTATTCAGGTCTTGATTTGGCACAAGGTTCAAGCTTTACTTTGGTTGGAAAAGTCTTGTTTATTCACTGTAACTTCTACTTTCGTTTAACTCACACAAGTTTAGACATTTGGTAATGAAAACTTGGAGTTGACCAAAGAAATCAAACTACTGAAGATGAAAAGCAAAGCTCTCCTTAATGGTGAAATGAAAAGTATGGGTTCTAGTTGGGAGAATTTAGCAGCACATCATTTGATATATTTGGGTCTAACAGGGTTAAAACAGCCCTTGAATACCATAACTTGTTCAGAGTGGGAATCTTGCTTTTGTATTCAATTACATAAAAACAAAAGAAAATGGGAGAAAAAGAAATTGAAAAATAATTGCTTAACAGCCCTCATCATTCATTTTGGATCTTTTGGCAAGTTCATAGGCTCTGTTTTAAAACTCCACTAGTTCATTTACTGTTACCTTAGAATTCATATTTAAGCTGATGAGAACAAAATTTATTACTAGGGACATCTTGTTGCCAACCATCTCCCAACTGAGGACCTGAATGATATTGTGTTATATTGTAAATATTATTGTTTATTAACCATGAGTGAGGAACATCGTGTAGGACAATTGGTCATCTGGAAAGAGGTTAGTTGTTACTTTATTGTGCTATTGGAGGACTATGTTTGGAATTAATCTGCTTTTAATCTGTGTTTCAATACTTCTGTATTTACATATAGGCCACTGTTAGCTTACGAGAACAATCAAACCTCTCTAAGACGGACACCTTGGACTTGCTTTTTAACTGTCTGTCTTGGAGAGGTGTCCATCTTATAGAGACTTAAAATACAGTAAATGACTGCATGAGAAAACGGTAGGGACCAAGGTTCGGTGTCCGTTTTATAGAGGTGTTTGTCTTATCAGGGTGTCCGTCTTGAGGGGTTTGACTGTGCATATAGATATATTTCCACATCGTGCTACAGTTTTTTCCAATGTGGAGAAAACCTAAGAATGCACAAAAAACTTGTAAGCTGCAAAAGTAAAGTATTTCTGTCAGATGCCAGTTTTTCGGAATGGTCGATTACACACATCTTTGTTTTAACTAGTTTATAGTTTAATTCCTGTAAATGTACTGGACTACTGCACTAACTTTACAAATGCCAACTACATGTATATCTAACACGTTAGCATGGAAAGGGCCCCCTACCGCTTGGTAAAAACTACCCTATTAAACAGCGACTTTAGTTTCGCTTAAATTATGCATTATATTTCTATGCTTGTTAGATTTAGTTTTTTTCACTGACCACGCACTTACAATATACGTAGCACTTCAAATTCAGTTTAAATGATAAACTAGAGAGATTGAATTGAGCGAAAATAGGGCCCACATGAAATGCCGTAAGCTCACTGAAATTTTTTGCATGTGCCTGGGCCGTAATATCAGAGTTTTTTTTTTTCAAAACTAGTTTCTTCCCATATAATGCTTAATTCTTAATTCACCCTTTAATTGATTTAGTCAATTTACAGATTCCCTTAGGACATGCTTGAAATAGCTGGATTCAAATTTTGCAGCATTCCATTCCTGTTAGTTTCACTAGACCCCTTTCCTGTTAATTGGCTACATATGTATTATGTTTACATTTATCCATACAGTTTTATTAAATTGTAAGCACATCTGTTGGCAAGTTATACAAGTTGTTTGCCTCTGCAACAAACATTTTACTCTCTTGGAAGATTTTGGTTCATTTTGAGACATCTACTTCACATAATCTGAGACAACGTATCAGGTCTAGTGATATATTCAATAAAACAATTAATCCATTCTCGCTTGTTAGATAATAATTATGAGATAATTTATAGCCAAGCTAGTGCAATATTCATCATCTCATATTCAACACACGCTCTTGGAAAAGTTGTTAACGAGTTGAATTTACTGTTTAGGTATTCCTGACTCGGAGACTGCGAGTTGAACGACGCAAAGCTGTAGAGTTTCAAGAAACAAAGGGAAGGTGGTTCTTGCTTATCATTGGTCAGGTAATAACGATTTTTACATCTATATTCTCCATATATATATATATATCTTATAGTACAGTACAAGACGTTTGGTAATGAGAAAATGGAAACTGATCAGAAAAAGGAACTACTGGAGATGAAAAGCAAAATTCTCCAAAACTGGTAACATTAAAAGTGCGGTTTTAAGCCCCGTCCACACGTATCCGGATGTTTTTTCCTCCGTATTGGCAAACATCTGCATCCAAACAAATACGATAAATCTCCGTTTTTAAAAATCTACAGTCTGGAGAACGTATTCAAAAACCTCCGTATTTGTTGCCAAAAACGCCGTATACGTGTGGACGGGAGGTGCAAACAGAGAGAAAATCTCCGTTTTCAAATATATCCGGATACGTGTGGTCGGGGCCTTAGTGATAGAATTTAGCAATACGTCCGCTATTTCCTTTACAAAGAGCAAGATCAAGATTTTGCCAACTTGTAGAGCCAAGTTTAAGCCAGTATTCTATTTCTGCCCTTTTTCATTTTGATCCAGATCTTGGTGCTTCGCGCAAGTGAGATGCAATTACTTGCGTGTGATATCAGTTGTCCAGCCGTTCTGCCCTATGATTTTGGCGTGTTTTGGGCTAAATGGATTAGAAGCCCAGCTAAACCTCAATTCAAAAGCATATTTAATTATGTTGTTTTAGGGTTTTTTTCAGTGAGGGGGATTTATAAGTGGGATCAAAAAAGGAGTGTTTTCAAATAAGAATAATTATATCTAATCTTAAGACGTACAATTAAATTAAGTAACTTGAAGATTGGTTGATTGAACCACTTGCTACACCTGATTCCATTTTGTGAAGTTCTGGTGAATTATTGAAAGGAACAAAATAGAATATTGACTTAAACTTAGCCTTGCAAGTTGGCAAATATTCGCACCCATATTTTGGGGTACGGACTTCAACGACGTTATGATACAATCTTCGCAGTTGTAACGCAGTTTGAGCAATTGCAAAAGAATTTTTCTTTTCGGGCCAAAATGGGATTCGAACCTGTGACCTGGAGCTGCGGTACCGGTGCAGTACTCTACAGATGCAGAACGGACTTCAAATCTAACAAATAGTTTTTGCTATATTTTACTTGATTTACTTGATAAGATAAAAGTGAAATCAAAATATGACGTTTTAACATACCGTGATGTCCTTCATTATTACAAAACCGAATTAATACAAGCAACCTTTAAGTAAAGAAGTTCAAGAAATTTATGCATATGTGATTGCATGAATAGCGAGTCTTCCAATTGTTCTTTTGCATTTAGTTTGGTATATTCAGGGCAGTAGGCAGCAATCTTGGTTAACGGAGGGGGGGAGTTTGTTGTTTTACTTTCTGTCTTTTCTGGTTACAGGGCAGTTGACCCCCCTTATCCTACCCCCTATCCCTATGGCCCTCATATTTGGTTATTTTTTTGGAAAGAAACCTATAGATGTTTCTTGGATTTTCTTTGTAAGCTCTCGTTTTCTTGAGTGAATAGCCATTAGGCAGAACCACGATAACAAAAACAAACAGACTGCAAGTGTCTGGTATAAGGTAAATGGTAGTTAAATTGTAAACAATTTAATTTTTTCCCTAGAAACACTGGTTGTACTGTGTTTTACTCGAAGCTGGAGGTGTAGCTAGAAGGTGAGTAGAGAAACTAACCAAACCAGATGCTTTGAATATTTTTTAAGAAACATCCGCAGTACATATTCCTTTGTAAAAGGTTGTACTCAATCATCAAAGTTCAAGAATATAATGGTTCTGGAGAAAATGGGGACAGCGGAAGTTGCTTTCATCATGTTTGGATGCTATTTTATGGATTCCAATAACACCCATATGCATTGTGGGTAGCAATGTTCTTCATGTAATGTTCGGCTACGGTATTGATGATGCAAACAAGAAACTGGAGGCGATTTTGGTTGTTTAAGCCTATTCCATGTAATCGTCAAGATCATCCCCAAATGTGTTTAGGCTATGTGAAAATGCTATGAAATGATCAGGATTGACTTGAACGATCAGGATGGTTGCTATCTCTTGGGGTTGCCTGTAGTTCTTTCCAGGCGATTGGGAATTGTGACTAACTTACTTATAGCCTTAAGGCTCCTTGCTGGAGCTTAGACCATTGACCAAAGTTTAGCACCTTCTTCGATTGTGAGCCCTCTTCTCAAACTTTCCCCAATTATGACCATTGTCCTTCAAATCGGCTTCAACACTTTGCCTCAACGTATACTTTGGTCTTCCATGCTTGTGCTTACTAGAGGGGTTCTATGTGAGCGCCTGTCTGGTGATGGTAATCCTAGGGTTTTTTTTAGTGTGTGACCTATCCACTTCTACTTCCTACTTCGTATCTCCAGTTCCACTAGTTACTGATTTGTTGTGCTCGTCTTTGATGATAGAAGCTTCGACAGTGCAGATTCCTTTCGGTTTTGTCCACTCTGTGTCATTCTTGCCCTTCTAGATGAAGGCTTCTCCATCTCAATATCGATCCAAAGTCTTCTATTAGTCAATGTTTCCGTAATCTTAGAAAATGACTGAGTGGGGGACTTATAGCCCACCCAGCTTCACCAGCGCCCTGTTAGCCAGCCATTTTAGAGTTATTCCAAACAGACCTTCATGGCAGCAGTAATAGCCCAGGTAGAATACTACACGCCATACTTCACCCCTGTTCGGCAATTAAGATAACTACACTTGAGACACTGTTCTGTAGAAGTCAGCAAACACTAAGTAGGAGTTTGGCCCAGTCTTCAGTCCAGAACCCAACTTTTTGGGGGCCTGGTCAGACCACTGTGTTGTGTCCTTGAGCAAGACACTTTACCTTACTTGTTCCTGTCGACTTAGTTGTATAAATACATGAGTGTAATGGAACGTTTTTGTGATCACACTAACTTCAACAGGGATTTACTCGCATTGGCAGAGGTGCCAGGAAAGTACCATTTTTAATGAACGTTTTTTACAGAGGTGCTACATGCTTCTGTACTGTTCTCTATCTAGTGCCTTGTTGTTCTCTCTCCAGTACTCTCTATTACATTAACTTGTTCTCTCTCTTGTTCTCCAGTACTCTTCTTAGTACTTTACTATACATTTGCTTAGGTGTCTCTTTATACATCAACCAGACAGTCTATTTATGTACACTCTGATGAGAGTTTGATCTTTAGACTAAATTACCAAATGAACTTGGCCACATTGTAGCTGTTTATCGGGCAGGCAAGCCACACAAGATGAATTTAAATTTATAGCTAGGCTCTCTGAATAATGAGTCATAACACAAAAGAGACCTTCTGACAACTTAGCAAGGTCGCGGTACTTAATCCTGTGAGAAACTCTTAAACTGTCAGTTTGGTCTTCATGCGAGTTCGTGACATCAACAAAACCATTCCTGCAGTATCAACAGTTCTCAGTGTCGTGTAAAGTTATCAGATTTGTCTCTAAAGTGAAATCCATTTAAGATATTTTAGAATACCAACTTATAATAAATTGTGTTGTTACATGAGCACCATTTTCTGTTGGAGGTTAACCTGCAATGAATTAATGTCCTGTCCAGGGGGAGTCAAAGTCTCATCCGCTTAACACGCGGAAACTGGGTACAAGCACTAGCCTAATGGGCCACTTGGTCCGAGAAATCATTGAGCTTTAGCTTTGACTAATGAGATATGTAAGATGAATTCCATTGCTTTACATCATTCAGTAATATCCTATGTTTGTTACTTGTTGCTTGTATTTTTTGTACCTGTTTTAACAATAGGTTTTGTCAATTTTATTCACCCAGAGCGGAGGGTTATCCTGGTCCAGATCTGTACTTCATTGAACAAGTGAAAGATTCGTTGTTACAGATAGAAAGCTTGGATATTCCATCCGTCTGTGAGGCTAGGTGAGTGAGTATATTTTTGGTTCAAAATCCCTTTTTAATTTAATAACCTTTAATAATAATTTAATAACCTTTATTTAAGTGTCAGCTGACATAGCAGTAGAGAACCACTAAATGGGGACACTGTAGCTAAAGATTAGAATATAGATTAGATTAGATTAGATTAGATTAGATTAGAATAAAGATTAAAAAAAAACAAGCAAAACAGAAAATGATCAAGAGGTACAGAGAGGGCAATTAATGCACTTTTTGTCCCCACGGATTGTACATAGATTAATACCTCTTATTTTCTTTTTCAACCTCTTATTTTCTTTTTCATACTCATACTATTACTTCATCTGTTCATCTTCTTTTAAAAGTTTTAACCTCTTCCTCGTTTTAAGTTTTTCTGTATTAAACTCTACTTCCATTTGCTGAGTTCTCGTTGACATTGTGATTAACAAGATATTTACCCCCTAAACGTGAATAAAGATCAAATCAAAGATTTGCTTTGTAGCTTTAGTTAATGCAGTTAAGGATGTCAGCACGTGTCAACCAAATTAATAGTTCCCGCTGCAAAAGAATGATCCTATTAGAATCCCGATAAATATAGACATATGGACCTACAACTAGGCTTCCTGTGTTAAGACACAAAATCAGATCAATGGTTTACCATTTTTTCTGAAGTACAGTGCTCGTCTTGCACGGGCTTATGACTTGAACTACTAAATGCTCTTGTAATAAAAAAATCTAAACATTCTTATTGTGACATTCAAAAGTATCCTCAATACTTGTTGTTATGCTTTTGTTTTTTCTATGTGGCCATTGCTTGGACATGAAATAAGCAGTAATGAACTTTAAAGTTTCTAAATAAACCTTGAAAGGTAATCGACATGCAAGGAGCAGCTTGGTCTAACCATTTTTATCTCACATTTTCAGCGTGCAATTAAACTATTTTGTATAATAGAGGTAAAATTCCTAGAATGTTAAGATTTATTGTAAATCTATCTTGTTGCTGCGTAACCTTCCCTCGTTACACAGGTTGCGAGCAGCGCCCATTCCACCCCTGGCATCAAGTGATTATGTTATGTTAAGCCCAGCTGCTGCTGCGTCTGTTGACAAGAGCAAGGCTGGTCTTGTGTCACCAGACATGTCCCAGTCCAGGAGGTACAACAGTCTTGAAAGTCTTCGACTACCTGGTTAGTGGGATTTCACTGTCATCATCAACCATCACCTTTTCACCTCCTTATCATCACCAATCAATTATGCCCATTATGCCTTCTGGCATGTGGAACAGCAACAAAGGCACTCCACTGTTGTCTGTTTAATTCAGCTTCTGAACAGTCCCCCATTTGTGATTGAGTGTCTCGAGCTCCCTTCCACAGTTCTATGCCAGGTTTTCTTTGGTTGCCCTCTCTTTAGTTTCCCCTCTGGTGTCCAGATTATCATAATTAGTTTGCGTTATATATTCTTTGTTATCATCATGAGTTATTTTCCATAAGTATTTTGTAGATCTGAAAACGTTAGTTAATGGTTAGTGTGTGATTTTTTTTGGCGTTTTGTTCATTTATATCTGCAGGAGATGAAGTAGATTCATCAGATAGTGGTAGTTTCCAATCCCCTCTTCGGCGTAAAGGCTCGGACAGTTCTGGGAGTGCCAGTAGCTTAGGAACTAAAGGAAAGTTGAAGTCCTACAAATCAAACCCGTCCTTGATCTCAGCTGGGGTACTGCGGAAGAGTGTATCAGACAGTGCTGGTGATGTCACACAGCTACAGAATTCAAAGTATGTTTTTCTTTCTGTAAAGTGTGAAAGCGAGTAGTAACATTAATGGAGCCTGAGTGGTAAGTTTGGGTCTGAGTGGTTAGTTTGGATGGGTGTGGAGCCCAAGTGGTTGGTTTGGGTGGGTGTGGAGCCCGAGTGGTTGGTTTGGATGGGTGTGGAGCCCGAGTGGTTGGTTTGGGTGGGTGTGGAGCCCAAGTGGTTGGTTTGGGTGGGTGTGGAGCCCGAGTGGTTGGTTTGGATGGGTGTGGAGCCCGAGTGGTTGGTTTGGGTGGGTGTGGAGCCCGAGTGGTTGGTTTGGGTGGGTGTGGAGCCCGAGTGGTTGGTTTGGGTGGGTGTTTTGGAGGCCGAGTAAGTGGTTTGGGGGTAAATATGCAGGGGCCTAAGTGATTAGTTTGGGTGTGTGTGGTGGAGGCTGAGTGGTTAAATTGGTGGCGAATTGTCAAAGGAGAAAGGGATATGGATAGTTTTTGATTTTTGCAAAATTTATTTTGGATTTGTCTTCTCCACACCTCATTTTGAGGATTGTTGACTTATAATATTGTGTGTACCTCCTGTTGACTTACAATAGTATAGGGTGTACCTTTCGTATACTTACAGTAGTATAGGGTGTACCTTTCCTGGACTTACAGTAGTATAAGGTGTACCTTTTGTTGACTTACAGTAGTATAGGATGTACCTTTCGTAGACTTACAGTAGTATAGGATGTACCTTTCGTAGACTTACAGTAGTATAGGATGTACCTTTCGTAGA
>JAOBRD020046061.1:0-10562 GCA_027575215.2 Hydrozoanthus sils
TAAAAGTCTTTCAAGGGAGGGGGGGGGGGAGCAAAGGAATTAATACACTCAAAAAATAATTTAACCTTAAGCCTGATTTACACGGTGAAACTTTTGCCTACAACTGTTGCATGCAACTCGCTTACGCCATACATACAACAGGAATTGTTTCGTGTAAATCATGCCTAAACTATTGCATGCATTTCAAAAAAAGTTAAAAATTTTACAACGTGTTTAATTCAAATAATATGCAATTTTAACGTTTTTGCAACAAAATTATCTGAGTGGTGAGGCCTGCGGTATATGTTTTTGTTCTAATTTCTGACCAACCTCAAGCATAGTGCCATGTAATTAAAGTAAGAGGCAAAATAATTTGAATCGATCACCTTCTCTACGATGCTAGCTTTGATTTGGGCGAGTTACCGTAAGTTGCCTCTTCAACTCAACTCAGTGTCGAATTTTCAAAGAATTTGTTGTAAAAGCTAATGCCAGGGTAGTCTTGAAAGTGTTGAAGTATCCTGCAAGCGAGCGAGCGGCAAGCAAAGGAAGCCGCAAGTGGAATGGGGAGAGGAAGGGACCTTTCCCCTTCCTCTCCCCATTCCCCCATCCGTTTCCACGACTTGTTTGCTAAGCTAAGTTTTCTCGCCGCTAAAGAAATTAAGAGGCGATGTTTATTTCTTTAAGGGTCACCATCTGTCCCTTTCTTTTTATAGTACATATTCATGCAGTGTCCTGAGATCTCCCAGCTTGAGTGGCATCCATTTACTCTTACGTCAGTGAGTATTCGGTAATTTTTTACTTTGACGTTCGAAATCAGTGAGTATTAGGGTATTTTTAATGCTAATATTTTGTTTTGGACTAAATTTGCTCCAACGAAGAGCTAACGCTCCAAACGTCATGATCAGCACCTACACATTTCCTACGGTGGAGATAAAGCTGACAAATTTCAAATTAACTTATGTTTAGCAACTGTTTTTATTCTCACCAACTCACTGAACAGTCTTTAGAGTTATATTTCAAATAAGCCCGAGATAAAGCTCGCTCTGATAGTTATAGCTTCGTTTTTTATAACTGAATAGAAACCACGGTATGACGTCACTTAACGCAAGAAAACAGTTAAATGAATTTTTTGTGTATGGACTGGAAAGTTTATCTTCTAAAAGGAATAAAACAGCCTCGCTTGTGTTTCTAGACAGAAATAGAAAACGCTATGTCGTAGCAGACGCTTGAAAAGTTGAGAGAAAAATCAGCTTCGCCTCGTTTTCTTCTCAACACTTTTCTCGTGTCCAGCTATGTCATAGCGCGTCCTATCTTTGTCTAGTAACACGCGCAAGACTGTTTTATTCCCTCATTATAACAACGAATCCAGCGTTAAATCTTTTACTTACTCTCTGTGTACTGTGCAACACAAACCGAGCAAGTGACGTCCTTAGATTACCAGTCTTCTTCGGATGTTGTTCTTTTATCTCTTTTTATATAAATATATATTTGAAGCATTTCTTTTCCGCATTTCCTTTGTCTTTGTCGATTTTGCTGCCGACTTGTCTTCTCGTTTTACCAGTTTAGTTTCGGCTCGATGTGAGAGCCCTCTTCCGTCGTATAAAGCAGCACTAATAACTTTGCTCACAGCGCCTGTTTGACTTTTGGTTAACTGAACTTGTTTTAGATTTTTTACATGATAGTTTACCCGCTGTTCCCTTTTAACATCAACTACGAGTTGCAAAGAACCGGAACTAAAAATGATATGATGTTTCGTTCCAGGCTCCTGAAGAGAACTACTTCAGCGTTCATATCAGGATTGCAGGAGACTGGACCGGTAATGAAAGATATTCTTGAAGTTTTGATAGATCTTTGCATGACAGAAGCTAGAAGAAAGGACTTGCAATTGTTTTTTTCTTTTTTTCAAAAGTCAAGAAATTTGCATTTTGTGCTGTTTTAACGTCGTTGATTCGAATGTTCATCGAACTTCATATTTTTGTTATATTTCAAGGATGCCATAATTAAACAAGATTACAATTATCACCAATAGGCCTGGGTTATCCGTATAGTTCATGTTTTCAATTCAACCTAAACCTATATGCAAACAGTTTCTTTGGCTTGAACATAATCTTTAATTTGTATTTTGTTGAAAAAGTCCCCCTGTTAAAATTGCTCCACGTTCGTTGGTTTAACAGATGCGTTGGCCAGAAAAGCTGGCTATTACGAGGAAGAGGTTGTTCCAATCAAGGACATGCCGAGGTATTTACCTGTTATAATAATTGGTTCAATAAGGTCATTGGCTGACTATGGGTGTATTTAATAACTGTGTTTGTAGGAATATGGTCCTTACTTAAGTCTCGACTTTACTACTAAAATGTCTTGTGGTGTTCACTGTTGAAATAAGGGCCTCCATAGACTAGATAGATAGTTATTGACAGCTGATTGTTGTCAGTAACTAAAAGTGGTCGATAACTTTTTTTTATGTGGTTGATGACCAAAAAACAGAGTCTGTGGGAGAGATTGTCGACAACTAAACGCGAAAATTTTACGTTACCGACAACTTCGCTAATTCCCTTTTTCAGAACAGAAACCATACTAATTCGTTTCAAGACAACGTAAAATTTTTTTGCATTTAGTAGTCGACAACCTCTTCCACAGACTATGTTTTTTGGTCATTGACCACGATTAGTTGTCATTAGCAAATAGTTGTCGGCAACTAATCGTTTAGTCTGTGGAGGCCCTAAGGCCTACTTCAAACACCGTATTTCAGCATTGAACTTGTTCCGGTGCGAATTGAATCGGTGATTCAAACACCAGATCTGTTTGCAACGAATTGAATTAATTTTAAGTGAGCACGATTTAGATCGTATGGTGAGATCGTGCGGGTTAGTGTAGTCCTGAAAAGGACTGTTGTCGGTGTAAGTGACTACACTAACCTGGACAATTTCACCATACGATCTAGTGTCAGTTACTCCTGGGTTCAAACCATGTACCGTTTTGAGCGCGCTGTATTACCGTTTTATCCGATATGGAAGCGAATTTAATACCCCTGCCGAAGTTAAATCAGTGCACTGCTTCAACTGCTTCACCGTATTTTTACCGAATTTGATTCATGAATTTAATTCGGTACGGATGAAATACGGTGTTTGAAGTAGGCCTAATACTCTTGACTTTTTCTAGACCTAACTACTGTAATAATATTATTATGTGATACTGCCTTTATGAATATAGTATTTGGTTGCATTGTTAACAGCGAGTGGCTTTTAAGTTGCCCAATTATTGATTTCAGGTTGGCAGTTGATGGACCGTTCGGAACATCAAGCACAGTAAGTGGATTCGGCTGTTTGTGTTTGTACTGACCTATTGAAGTCGGTGCTTCAATGGCCGAGCGGTTAACGTGTTTGGCTCGTAATCCTAAGGTCGCGAGTTCGAGCCCCGGCCAGATCACTGTGTTGTGTCCTTGAACAAGACACTTTACCTGACTTTGTTCCAGTCGACTCAGCTGTATAAATGAGTACCAGATCTGCTGGGGGCTAACCTGCGATAGATTAATGTCCTGTCCATGGGGAGTCAAAGACTCTCATCTGCTTAACACTACAGAAACCGGAGATAAGCACCAGCCCAATAAGCCACTTAGGCTCGAGAAAGGATTTAGCTTAGCTGTCCTATGGAAGATAAATCGAAAACTTTTGGTAACTAGTTTTTTTTTTAG
Source organism: Hydrozoanthus sils (assembly GCA_027575215.2). Lineage (NCBI taxonomy): Eukaryota > Metazoa > Cnidaria > Anthozoa > Zoantharia > Hydrozoanthidae > Hydrozoanthus > Hydrozoanthus sils. Next base: position 3,671 of record JAOBRD020046061.1, read on the forward strand.
GCTTTTGGCAAATATACTATTATTATGATTTTAATCATGCCATTACTATCTTTAGTTGTTATTATTATAATTACTCTTATGTTACAGATTTAGAGTATGTTATTATTATGTATTTATATTTATTAGTAGTAATGTATTTAGTACGTAGGTTTTTATAAGCAGCCATGTGCTAACATTTTATGAATTTTGATACTCCCCTATAGGACGTCTTTAAATATGACGTAGTTATGTGCATAGGAGCCGGTATCGGGGTTACCCCCTTTGCCTCCATACTCAAGTCTCTGTGGTGAGTGCTTTATATGACGTAGTTGCCAGTATTGGGGTTATCCCAGAATTTAACCAGAAACTAGAATTGACAATTTTTAACCTCTACTTGTATTACAAAATAAAGGGAGAAATTTTAAAAAGCCTTGGAATTTTGTTATTGGCCTCGGATATTTGAAACTATGAAAGTTAAAAACGTCGTTAAGTTTGAAAATAATAGCTGCAAAAATTGTGGAAAGGCCATGGAAATTTGGATAACCTTTTCAAAACTCAAGACGCCGGTCGAGTATTCGGAAAAGTTGTCAGTGGAATTTATTCGACGTGAAAGGAAATCAAGCGGTTTTCTTGTGGCAAAAAGCCAGTAAATCAAACATACCATAACCGCCCCCTGATTAGCCCAGTTGGTAAGGCGCCAGCCTGTCGTGCGGGAGGCCTGGGTTCGATTCCCGGTGCTGGACCTTCACTCAGGGTCTTAAAACAACCGAGGAGAAGGTGCTGCCTTTGTTTCGATGTCAACAAACGGTTAGACCTTCGCGTCTTCTCTTCAAAACTTTAGGTCCCAGCTGGCAGACCTTAAAGGGGACCTCGAGTCCTATAGACCTTTATCACGCTAGCATGGCATAGAAACAAATTCAGTTTATTGGGAAAAGAGTGTAGAGTTAATCTCAGCACATTAATATTAGTAAAGCTACAAAGTCTCATAAAGATTGATCGCAATTTGACGGAGATATAAAGGTTTAAAACTGGATAAGTTTCCAATGAAAAGTATAGCAGACGGGCATGGATGCCCGTCCAGCCTCGTTTCCATGTTTTTCCCATGCGTTTCTCTGTAATAATAAGGGCAGAAGATCAAGTTTCAAAACTTTATATCTGCATTAGTTTTAGAGAAAAATTCACGAAATTTTGCAATTTTACTAATACGGATGTGCTGAATTTGGCGATGGCCACAGTTTCTTGATAAGTGTAATATATTTTTGCGTGAAAAGGGTCTATTACCTGTCCTCTTGTAACTCCTTTAGTTAAAATGTTATGAAACAAAATAAAACAAAACAAGACAATCGGTCGTGGAGAGAGTAGCTAGGAATTGATGGAATTACCCTCTAAATTGTCATGGACGTGTTGTGGAAATACTTGTGCGACGTACCCTTCACCTAATACTCAATTTGCTCTGTTTTCGTTCCTAGGTATCAGCTGAGCCATAGAGCCGAGATTAACGTGAAAAAAGTCTATTTCTTTTGGATCTGCCCTGAAACGCAGTCGTTCGAGTGGTTCACAAGCCTCCTGAAACACTTTGAAACTCAGGTAGGTATCTGTCACGTACTATTCCTCGGTGTAAGAAATGAGTAGAGTGAACCGTATGATGCTAAAGTGGTGGCAGGAGTGGTGAACTGCAGCGAATTGAAGACGGTAGTATCGATGAAATAACGATAATGTTGATGTTAAAGTCGCTGATGGCGATAAAAATGATTGTGATGACCTTAAGAAAGATGATTTTGCTGTTAATAACGAATACGATGGCTTTAAATAAGGATGATGAATGATGGCGTTATTATTATTAATGATAATAACGCCAACGACAATGATTTTGCGTTGACAACCATGATGATGCAATAAAAACTAAGATGTGAAATAACGATGATCAACGATAGCGTTAATAATAATGATGATGACGTTAACAACAGTGATGATTGCGTTAACGAAGTTGATGCAATAAAAACGAAGATGACTGTAAAACTGATGATAATTACAGTCCCTTGTGGCGGTTATAATCAAAAGACTGCAAGAAAGGCTCTAAGAAAATATTGGACAGGGTATCAATTGTTGTCAAAACCACAATGAAGGGAGTAAAGAGAAAGTTAGTTCTAACATTTATTTGCAGTTTCAAAAATCCTCATAATTATACTTGTTGCTCTTATTTCCAGATGGAAGAGCTAGGCCAAGTGGGCTTTCTTGAAATAAAACTTTTCCTTACAAGAGTTAGGGACAATAAAATGGTATGTACACCCAATGTACACCCATACTTGCACGTACCTACTTTAGTACATTTTGACTCATGATGGTGATGATGAAGACGGTAATGATGATGATGAAGGTGATGATGATGATGATGACGACGTTGATGTTGAAGATTGTGATGAAGATGGTGATGATGTTGATGATAAAGATGGGGATGATGATAATGATAATGGTGACTCTTGAAGATGGTAAAAATAGTGATGGTGATGATGTAGTGGTAATGATGATTATGATAATGGTGATGACAGATGGAAAATAGAAAACGTCAAAAGTTACGAGTTATATATTTATCTAGATCTGCATGCGTAGATTACTTGATTTTCAAAGAAAATCGTGTGATTTTTTTCAATTTGAAATGGCTGGGCTTTAAAAACCAAGAAAAACGTTCGTCTCCTCAAGGGATCTAGTACTCTGCACAGTTGCCAAAGACCGCTAAATGTAACGAAGTTCAGTTTGTTGAAGAATTAACTAATTTTACAAAGGATCTGCTTGACGTGTCATCTGCAGATAGCAATGAATGCTAGTAAAAGGCAGATGCAATATCTATTACAATATTTCAACAGGGTTCACACGGTCATGCAAAGTCATGGAATTTGTAAATGCTATTTCCAGGCCTGGAAAAGTCGTGGAATTTCATTCATCATTCTCAGTATGAACCATTAACTGGCATTTAAAGTTGAACTGAAATGAAGTTGAAGTGAAATGGATTCTTTGATTTCGCGATGTTTCCATGAAAAATGGCGTTTGTTCATGGAAAAGTCATGGAAAAGTCCCGGAACTTCATTCATCATTCTCAGTGTGAACCCGGATGTAATTCTACCTGCACTAGTAAAAATTACGAGAGCATCGAGGTCTCTAGTTTAAAACATGCATACTTTCTACACATACTTTTTTAAGCCAGTAGAAGTTAACTTCCATGCAAAAGATTATGACACAATTACATATACTCAACATAATAATCTTTTCTTGTTTTGGCCACAGCGAGAGATGATTTTTTGGTACAATGGGGCTGAGTATGACGTCATCACTGGACTGAAGTCCGATACATACTATGGCAGACCAGATTGGAACAGAATATTCCCAGAGATCGCCTCAAAGCACCCCAAGTAAGGTTCTAATTAGTTTCTAGGAAGGTCATAGAAAATAGATAACTATCTTGAAAACAACTGGGCTCAAAGAAAGTAGATAATAGTCCATTTCACGGTTCCTGAAATGAAACCAAGCTTCTACATAAAATCGAGCCGAAGGTTGCCCTGGCACATTTAGAGAAGTGGAAATGATTAACATAAGAAAGAAACTCATTGGCATGTCTATTAATTCGACTTCCCTAACTGTTCGAAGTCAACCTTCGCCTTGATCTCATGTAGCAGCTTGCATACCTTTCAGGAACCCTTAAATGGACTATTATCTTGAAAACTCGGCTTTAAGAAGGGTCGCGATGTTTCGTTTTAGCTACCTCCACAATTTAGCAATTTACTTTGTTCCAGAAACATCAAAGTCCGACAACTTCAGAGAATTTATAAAAGTTTATAGTGTTAGTTTTACAACTTCACATTCCCTCAGTACTCCAAAAAGCAAACTTTGTTATTGTCTGAAAAACATAAAAATACCTTAAAGGACGTGCAGCTTATTTCAATTATCTAGCTTTAACTTCTGGACCCATGGAATTGGTTTAGTGTCCTCAACAAGTCAGTAAATCATCTTTGAAAAGACCTTAATTTTTTTTTCTCAAATGTTTTTTTTTTTTGCTGTGTGTTAGTATTTCCGTTTTATAACATTTAGGACAAAATTACTCCAATTTGATTGGGTGACAACGGGTACGTTTTTTTTCTTAATTCAGGGCAAAATTACTCGACGCTGATTGGACGCTGATATACTTCCGACGTTTTTCGAAGATTTTCCAAAAATTTTTAAAAAGTCTTAAGCCTGGTTCACACATAAGCTCAAGCACACGCACAAGCATAAAGAACCGATGTTCACACACGTGAAACAAGCACAAGAAAATAAAAAATACGCATGTGCAAAGGTGACTAGTGACGTCATGCTTATGCTTGTGCTTGTTTCATGGATGTTCACACTGGCGAAACAAACGACATAAGCATAAACATAAGCACGAGAGAAAGGAAAATGTTTCTTTTTGTGCTTGTTCTTGTGCTTATTTCACGCATGTTCACACTTTGGTTTTTTTGTGCTTATGTTTGTGCTTATCTCACAAGTGTGAACCAGGCTTTAGAAATGACTTAAAAACGTTTCACCGAAGATTTTCCGAAAATTTTTAAAAATCAAAGAATGTTTCCAGAAATTGCAAAGGTTTTAAAACTCAAAAAACTTGGGAGAAATGAAATTAGTTTAATGAACGCTTTCTCGTAATAGAATTTGCTCTCGATGTCATAAACATGTAATCGCATGGTTCCCGTAAATTTAGGCCGGATTGGTTTCATTCGTGTTTTCATTTTTTTTTCCAATTTTGGATAAATATTGGAAACACCGTGTGAAATTAATTCTAAGTTTTACTCAACCCCATGCTATTTATATTGCTTAAGCCTTGTTTCCATGTACTGGGGCGTGCGGGAACAAACAAATGGCTGTGTTGAGCAAAAAGCAAATGCTAAGTTTTCAAGCTGCCCTCCTTTTAAGTTGTATGAAACTACGGCAAAGACTGAAGAAAAAAGTCGAAAAGGAGACACAAGTTCTGTGTGAGGGAAATATGCGGTCAATTTCACACTCTATTTCAAGAACTAAAGCACCACGATGGAGAGTATTTCTTAGTTCTCATTGGATAGTTTTTAACACGTTATTTAAGAGGAAAAATGTTATGTCGGCGACTGTCGCAGACCGTCCCAGACACGCGTTGCCATTAAAATCTTTTTTTATCGCCGCGATGGTAGTGGTCGAGAAAGTAGAGTCGTGTTCAACTCTCCCGATCATTCAGATCAGATGTCGCAGACAAATATTTTGAGTTTTTCCATATGTCGGGAACATTATGCAGACCGTCGCCGATCGTTACAGATGATATGGAAACCAGGTTTTAAATAATAAAAGCATAAATCCAACTTCCACATTCAAACAAAATAAGTCAAAAGTTCGATAGAGTGTAGCGCAGTTAGTAATCAGTCTAACTTTTAGCTTGATTTATTGGATACTTTCAGAGAAATTAGCCATTTAATACTCCAAAATTTACAGTAATTGTATGGAGTTGATGCAACTCTTGACACCCAGCCATACAATCTTTGTTATTTAACAATTTTGGAAGCCTCGTTTTCCACAGAGTATTCTGTGTATCGAGCTAAAACTTTCAATGAATATTCTCTTTGCAATACTCTATCGAATTTTGGTTTCATTTTGTCTCAATGTTAAAGTTTGATGGCAAGTGTAAACAAAGACGTCATGCTGAAATCTGCCTATACTGAGTATTTCTGCTTGTTTCCGTCAATAGGACTGAGATTGGAGTTTTCTTCTGCGGTCCTGCTATGTTGTCACATGACCTGCACAAGAAATGTAACCAACATACAGACGACAAGAAGGGTGTGAAGTTTTATTACAACAAAGAAAACTTCTAAATAAGGAGGAAACTAAACTTCAGAGGGAAACTAAATTTTTACTTTAAGCATTATAAGACCAAGATGTGTCGCTGTTTGCGTTTTTCTTTCGAAATCATAGTTTTTTTCTTCTTGGCAAAATTTGAATGAAGTCGGCGTATGGAAAAGGTAATTAATTTTTTTGCTTATTTCTATTTTTTTTTGGTAATTTTAAGGTTACAAAAGAAAGAGAACGTTTTTTCCATTTTTTTGTTTAAATGTTTTATTTCCCAAGTATCAGATTACAGTGGTGGAACCAGGACTAGCTTTTTGGGACATTACCTTTAGAAAAAAATCCCATAAGCCCCCCTCCCCCCCCGGATCCGCCATTGGATTATGTTTGTTTTAGATTAGAACACTGAATATGCTTCTCTTCCTAAAAGTAAGGGCCTTAACTGAGATGTGTGGTCATCTTCAGAGAGGTCGAACTCTACCATGCTGTGATTAACCAATGGCAAGTGCAAGAGAAACTGAGAAACAAAAAAAAATCCAAACTGCCACGAGCGGGAATCGAACCCACGACACCCCGATCACATGGCAGAAGCTCTAACCACTATGCTACCAAGGCAGCTGGATTAGTGGAGAGAGATATATTTCCATAGGATTATTAAATTTTGCGTATTTTGACCTGTGGCGTTGAAAGGAAAAACACATACATATTCCCTTAAATGTTTGGAAAACCGTGTAGTAACATGTAGATGGTAAAAACAAAACGTATGTGTTCGATGTAAACATGTTTTAAAAGGAAACGCAGACATATTGCAGCCGGGAAATTTTTGAAATTATTTAAAATTGGAAAACTACGATAAGATGAAATCTATGCATACATGTGTATCTTTCGAGGTACAAAGTAATTTAATCGAGTTAACTGACTATTGATTGAGTTAAGCTTAACGTTGTGGTTTGATATTTTGATATTTGATAAAGAGCATTTATACAAAGTACGAAATTTTATATTTTCTGATAATTTTTGAAATACAAAAATAAATTTTTCATCTGAAGGTGTATCACACTTGTTGCTGAAAATATGACTG
>JAOBRD020046166.1:0-10562 GCA_027575215.2 Hydrozoanthus sils
GAAGCTTCGCTTCTCGGCCAACTGTTCATTTTTCGGACAATCTTTCAGCCGCGGACATTATCCTTCGATATACCAGCAGCCAGAAGGGGTTTATTTACTAAATATCCCGTGAAGAAAGCAAGTAGTTGCCACAAGAAGTTTATTTTTTATCCTTATTTCATATTTTTACATCGCCGTAAAATCTTTGTTCTATATACGCACTGTGAGTTTGGGTTACCTGTGATCACAAATTCTGCTTGTTTCGCATTCCGAATTTAAAAATGAAATCGGCACCTGTAGCTTGTTCTAATGCCGCAGATTTCGTTCGGATAAGAACAAAATCTTACCTGGTTTTATGCGTTTTTAAAAAAAGACTTGCCTTTGCACATAGGGTTAAAAAATGAATGTCACGGATGATCGATCCGTTTTGTTTCGCTGTTGGAACGGACGTTAGCAGATGTCAAATTTGAACAGGTCATTCGAATTCAATATTCCAGTTTTTCTGCAGAGATAAGAGTAATGAGTTCCTCAACGGGCCTTCGTGAACGCAAGGTCAGCGTCCGTCGGATGAAAAGACAATTGTAGCTAAAATTTTGTACATCATTACCCAAAAACTGAAACCTGTATCAAACTTTCTCGTCCAAGTCTCTAAAATCTCGTTCGTATTAGATTCGGCACATGTTTAAAATATGATTGCCACAACCACGGTAAATATTGCGCTGGAAAGGTAAGCAAAGCCTAATTCCGATTTAATAATAATTCGTAATTTCCTCGGCAAATGCACGTTCTAGTTCAACGTCGTAATTTTAGTGACTGCCGATAAAATGGAGCACTGACTTGCAGCTCGAATAAATGACGCTTGGGGTAGAAAGCAAAGCTTAAAACTTCGTTTGTTTTCTAAAGCTAACACTAAGATATTTATGAGTTTCTCGACTTCCGCAAGGCCTTTGGTCTTGTCGATCATTCGATCTTGCTGTCCAAGCTGAAGGCCAGGAACATTAACAAGAGTCTATGATTTGGATCCAAAGCTTTCTATGCTCTCGTACCCAACAGGTGAAACTTCCGGGTATCGTATCGACAATTAGACCATGGCCATCAGGGGTACCACAAGGCTGTATTTCCCCCCCTTCTCTTTAACATTCACATTGATGACATCGAAGACGCAATACCAAGTGAACTGCTTGATCAAATGCGTGTATGCAAATATGCTGACGACTGCACAGTGTTTATGAAAATCCAAAGGGGTAGCGAAAGCAAAATACAAGCTGTGCTCGACAGCCTCCATCGATTGGCTGACATCAACAACATGTCACTCAACACCACAAAAACTAAAGATATGTGGATTTGTTTTCTATCGGTCGGCGTTTTAGAACCAGAAAGACTGAAACTATCGAACATTGAAATCGAGAGGGTCCCAACCGTTAAATTACTTGGTGTTTGGCAACAGCAACAGGAAAATCTGCGTTGGAATCATCACATCAACGAGACGGTTAAGAAAGCAAACAAGGGGCTACACTGTCTAAGAGACTGCCGTAAAGCATAGCTACGACCGGATGTGGGCACCGCAGTATACTGCATAAAGATCCGCCCCCTACTCGAACACGCCTATCCAGTGTGAGGAGGGCTCCCAGATTACCTCGCAAATGAGATCCAGCGAGTTCAAAACAGAAACCTTGACATAACAGGAGTCCCAAGAGAAACGCTCCCAGTACTTGAACGAAGAAGAGAGGAAGCAGCAAAGGCGGAACTAGAACGGATCCTGGATGACAAGAAACAAATTAACTATGCTTTTATTAAACATCAAGGAACAGATAGTTATAAGCTCAGATCTTCTGCAAAGTTATCCGTTCCACTTTATGGTTGGTGTAAATTATTCCATTTAGGAATACTGTTCGCCGACATACTATTATGTTGCACTTTTGGAATTATTTGTGTCATAGCACATACCATATATGTTTTTTTTTATTTATTTATTTTTTTTACTAAATATGCTGAGTCTTAGTATAGTTAAATAGAACACAAGCTGTCGGTCTACCGGAGGAGTCGTTGCCCGGGCTGACAAGATACCTGAAGTTGGGCCTTCTAACCAATCGGTATCGTTTTTATTTTTTTACCTATTAATTTTGGTCTTCTTCAGGGTGTATTGCAACAATTATTCCAAGTACCCGCGTTGGATATGAGATGGAAAATAGCAAAAGTTTGCTATAAATCATCTCATGTCCAACAAGCGCCAATGGAATCATTGTAAGTTTTATTAAATTTCTTGGGTTTTTGAAACCTATCGATACTTGAAAACGATAGCTAAACTTTATTAAGAACCATATTTCAGCTTTGCAATACTACACAGACAGTATAGCCCTACATGGTCAGTTCGGTATATGAGCTGACAACCGAGACTCGATGAGCCAATCGGAACACCAAAAACGCGGTATTCGAGGTTGAAAATTTAATAAAATAAGTTGTTACAAATATTTGAAATATAGCACTTATGTATTTTTTTTTATTTTCATCGTTCGGAGATAATTTACCTTGCAATTTGAATTTCCAAAGGTGTTGGATGTGGGAGGAGCTATCCCTTTTATAGCGCGGTTTTTTGTTTAACAAGTATTGTGTTTGACCTACGAGTGGATCTTTCTTGTATTGGCATCCTTATGTGAACTTTAATTGATCCTAGCAAATCGATTAAAATCATATTTTTTCCTTAGCCTAGGGAGCGGGGTACCCCTAAATTATCAACTCCTCAGATTCCCTCGGGACTACGTCAGAGTGATGCAGCAGGCCATAAGAGCCCCTTAGGACCACTTTACAGTTGATTCCGTGCGATTCGATTGAGGTCATATTTGTTTGTTAGCCTAGGAAGGGGGGGGGATTCTTATTATTTCAACATCAGCGTTTCTCAAGAATATTCGGCGACATGAGACTGAAAAACACCATCCAAATAAATTTGAAAATTGTCAAATTCCTAGACCTGACACTAAACCTCAACACCGGTAGATTCCAACTTTACAGGAAGCCAGGCGACAACCTCTTGTACATCAACGCCAAACTAATTGCCCTCCCAGCTCCCAGCTAAACAGCTGCCAAGATCACTGAGCACAAGAATATCAACCCTATTTTACAACGAAAAGGAATTCAACAAGGCCACGCAGCCGTACAACGATGCGCTTAAAGCCAGCGGCTTCAATGGCCGCACCTCCAGTTCATACCAGAAGCAGAACGGGGAAAGAAGAATGAAATCCACTACGAAAAATAATCTGGTTCAAACCTCCTCTTAGCTCGAATGTACAAACCAACGTGGCCCGTACTTTTTTTTAAGATAAATCGATAGACACTTCCCACGCGACCACTCATTTCATTAGTTACTTAACAGGAACAACACAAAAGTCAGCTACAGTTGTATGCCGAACATGAAGAGGATAATCAATAATCAAACAACACAATGCTAAAATCGTCAACCCTAGAAACAACACAGACCCCGACGGATGCAACTGTAGAAAGAAAAAAGAATGCTCGTTGAATGGTTCCTGCCTTGCAAGCAGCGTGGTCTACAAAGCAAAGGTCTCCACGGCCTCAAACACTAAAGTGTACATCGGCATGACCGAACACCAACTAAAACTAGATACAATGGACACAAATGTTGTGGCTGGTGTTGTTGTCCTTGAGCTCCCAAGTGTGCTTGGATAGGGCTGTGTCGCGTTCATATGCGAGATGCCTGAAGGAAAAAGTTCAGGCATCACACATATGAACGCGACACAGCGCTATCCAAGCACACTTGGGAGCTCAAGGACAACAACATGCACCAACCACAACATTGAATTGTCCATTGTGACAAAAGCACACGCCTACAAAGGGAATTAATCAAGTTGCAACTTTTGTATAATGGAAAATTCCACATCCTTAAGGCTGAAAAAAGCACTTTGCTCAACAAAAGATCAGAATTAGTTACGGAATGCCGGCATGAGAACAAATTTTACGTGTCAAATAACAAGCCCCGCACGGACGACCGCCCCCATAAATTAAACTAGTCGTAATTCTAACTTCTTAGTCTGATGATTGCGTCAAGCATGAAACTGTACAGTTACAAAATTTCACCAGAATTTTAATTGTTTTAAACTTTTATCTCTTGACGCACGATTTTATGTTTTATCAACTCTGCATCGGTATGCATCGAGCACTCTTAGGAAAAAGTGATCCCCTATTTTACAATAATATTATTTCAACACCTTGCATTCCCTCGGAACCATGTCAGAATGACTTCGGGATGATCAGGAGGCTATAACAGTTCCTTAGGAGCTTTTCATTTCGCGTGATTCGGTGAAGGTCATATTTTTCCTTAGCCTTGGGAGGGGGTACCCCTAATTTTTTAACACCTCAGATTCCTCTTAGGAGCACTTTGCAATTGATTCCGTGTGTTTCGATTAAGGTCATAACTGTTTTTTAGCCTAGAAAGGGGGATTTTTATTACTTCAACACCTCATATTCCCTCGGGACCACGTCAGAATGATCACGAGGCCATAAGAGAAGCTTAGGAGCACTTTGTAATTGATTTCGTGCGATTCCGTGAAGGTCATATTTTTTCCTTAGCTTTAGGGAGGGGGGTACGCCAAATTTTTCAACACTTCAGATTCCCTCGGGGCCACGTCACAATGACGGAGCAGTCTATAAGAGTCCCTTAGAAGCACTTTATAATTGATTTCGTGTGATTCGATCAATTTAGGACATAATTGTTTGTAAGCCTAGGGAGGGGGTATCATTATTTCAACACGTACCACGCTTGGCATAAATGCACTCGATTTCGACCCGAATCTTCTTTGGCGGGGCGCGTATTTGGGAACTGGGTCCGAATTGAAGTTCTGGTTTGAAGCTTCCCAGGAGGAGCCACTGAAAGGGCCCTGGAGAGTCGTCGATCGTCTTTTTGAGACCAACATTTTGGTACCAACCTAAAATATTTGCAAAATGGGGTCGTTTTGAAAAATAAGTTTTTTCATGTTTTGTAAAATTGCTGTTCGTAGCGAAAAAAAGGCTTAATTTTGTCTTCAAATAATGCACCAGTCATTTGGCAGGCAGGGGCAAGCGGGGATGTTCACCCAATTCACACCATCTTTTATGGCCCCGGGGTGCGGGGACTTCACTGTTGTTTCATTTCCTTGCCCCTTGAGGCGGGGACTTATCCGGGGGATTAGCGGGGCATTAACCGACGTTTTTGCGCCACAATGGTAATTTATTTTGGGACCGTGACTTGACATGAATTATTGCACAAGGAGAGACAGAAGCCGGTGGATGCTTGAAGGTGCTTTGTATAAAGGTTTGGAAAAGAGATATTAAGATTAAGAAGGCCATCATAGCCGACTCCTTTTCAAGCCTCATTAGCAAAGGTAGGTGATTTGAGTCATTTATTTGGTCAGCTATCCATAGCAAATAAATGCAAGTTGTGAATGAGATTATCACGCTTCAGTGTGTTTCATTCTCTAGTTTATGTGCAGATATGTCCCATATATATTTTTTCAAAGAGTCTCGGCTTATAGTATATATATTGCTTTTTGTAGTACATTCGAAATATATTCCAACGAACGTATTTATATTAAAATTGATATATATCGAGTGATCAGTCGGTACGGTTGTCTTTTCATGCAATTTTTGTCTGACAAATTCATGTAGATCATTTACACAGTCACTCCTTTGTTGTTTTATTAAACTAAAGTTTCGTTGATAAAGTTTTTAATATTGAATTTTTATAGAGCTTTTGTACTGGCCAAAAAAGTAGTATCCCCGGGGGCGGGGCTGTTCACTATGAAATTTTGTCCAGGGAACCTGGTACTTCACTTAGTTTCACACCAAGAAAAAGTGAATGTCCCCGCTATCCCGGCCCCGAGGTGGGGGGTTCAAACGACTGGTGTCGATAACTTTTTTCATTCAATGTTTTTGATGAAACCAAAAACGGAACTACAGTCTCTTGAGATTATTCTAGAGTTTTTTTTTCAATTTGTTTTCAATTTAAGTTTAATTTGACGTTTTGTTGCTGGTTTTCATCCTGCCGCTTCGATGCGGGAACAGCGCTGCAGAAGTAAATCGTGACCAGAAAAACACAACAACTCCTGGAGTAGCAAAGATTACAGAATTGACTCCTTGCCAGACTTTTTCTGCAGTCTGCATATGTCGCACACCGTTATTAAATATGCTAGATAATAATATTGTAAGGACGTTCATACTATTTTTCTGTCACTTTCATGTCCATATTTAACGAGGTTGAAGTGATTGGTCCAAAAAGGACACTTGATGAAGGTAATATAGCAACGAATGACGTAAGCAAGGGTTTAAAAAGGCTTGTTTTTTTTGTTTTTTTTGGTAGTTGGGGAAAAGGCGGTGTTGGATGATTATCTTGAGAGGGAATGGCGTAAAATAGAGTCTGTTTCTAGAGTTGCTTGGGAGAAGGTATGAAAGGAATGTTATCAACAAATGTGGGAGGATTGCTGGAGGGCTGAGCACCTGAAAGCTATAAAGAAGGGCTTGAACAAGGAAGGTGTTAGTTGTGAAGAAGATGGAGGTCTGTATGGCTAGCCGTATTACTGTGCAGGAAAAATCTAAATACTGCGTTGTATTTGCTATTCTTTTTCATTTACATTTCAACTTTTTTAGCCAAATTCGATCACCTCATTGATCCAACGCATAGGCGGGCGGAATTGTTGTATCGTGGTTATTCATAATGGGGGCATTTATTTTTTGGGTAAGAAAGATTCCACACCAAAATCGAGATGGGCAAAGAAAATTCTAAAAACCAAGGTTAAGATTGGATCGAGATCAAGGCAAAAAGCTTTATAATATTAGTTCGTACAGGAAGAGTAGTTCCCAGGCTTCACTCGAAATAGCGGTTTGACCTGACGGATGGAAACGTGGGGAACTGGAATACAGAAGCAACCTCCCCAAAATGGCGGCTCAAAGCAGTGGTTCGGGAACGACAGCAACAAGGGCGTTCGCCCAGAATCTTAGAAGGTAAGTTACATTCCTCAAACAAAGTATCTGGCTGTCTTGTAAAACAATTCAATACCTGGCAAATTTTGTACATTTTACTTCAGAAATCAACCAGCGGCCGAGGTGAGGCGAACCGTCTCTTCCGCTTTTGGAAGTCAAGTATCGCAGACAAGTACCAGATCGCGTGAGCGCGATCAGACAAATTCGATATCGTTTCTTCATTTAGCGAGTGGCACGGTGAGTCATTTGTACTCAAGGTAAAAATTTAACCGATTTTGACTATTTTATGGTTGGTTTTCCCTTTTTATGTTTCTCGAAGCTTCATTCTAGAGTAGTTGTGACGGTCGACAACAGCTGTTTCTTGGCGTATCAGCAAGTAGTTTACTGTATCATTTCTCATCAAATTAATCAGTGATGAAGTTTGACGTAAACTAATATGTCTTCTTTGTGCCGTACTGCCCTATGGCTCAAGTTGGAAAGAGAAAAATGCAAACGAACAGATTAAATATTGAGAATGAAGAAGCAAATTCGATACTCGTGTTACTGTTAGGGCCAAATTGATCGTACAGTGTATCCACCTGAAAGTGACACTTAGTAAATTTCCTAAGATAAGACTCCGGGTTAACGCGCCGCGATTTCCTCCCTTCGCAGTTAGAGAGAGAAGATACCTTCATTTTTTAGTTTCCAACGTTTAATTTCGCTGTTTTACTTTGCATGATAATCAAACTTTCAACAATTTACCTAGTCTGCAAGCCGGCTCTTTTGAAGCTTTGGCGAGCCGAGACGGGAGAGGCAGGGGAAAGGAGAGTCTGCATGAAAAGGCCTCCAATTTTGTCTTTCCAACCCACCAGTCAAGTTGGAATCAAAAGAGCTTTGGCATGCATTGAGGTTCAGCTGGCGGGCATCACAAGTTCTTAATGAGGTCGGGGGACATACTTTCCTGGGAAATTTGTAAAACCAGACTCTGAAAAGCACTATTTTCCTTTTCCTGGGCCAGAATTAATTAACTAGTACTTAGATAATTAAAGGAACTCAAAAGTGCTCACAAAAAAGGAATACTGTATTTGTCTAATTTAGCAAATATAATCAGTATCAGTTTGCAGTTGTTTATTTTTAAGTTGATTTCAAAGAGAACTCCAATTAGAAAGAGTATATCAATTCCTTATCTTTAGAGAGCAGGGCCCGGTTGTACGAAGCCTGGATAAGCTATCCACCAGATAAGTGTTTTCTATTTTCAGCAATAAAACTTTAATAAAAGTTGTTTGACACCATTTTACCCATTACTTTAGGAGTCTTCCACTCACTTAGCAACCAGGGACAGAGAAATCAACAAAGAGTCAAACAATCTTTGATTTGTTAGTGATGAAAATTAGCTTTTATCCAGCAGATATAGCTTATCCAGGCTTTGTACAACTGGGCCCTGCTCTGTAGAAAGAGATCGATATCATCTGTTCATCAGATCCAAAGGCCGAGTTTTATCGCTATTGAAATAACATTCATCATAGTACAGTCAACAATTTTTCCCACTTAAAAAGTAAACATATTCATGTTTGAACTACCACACGTCACATGTTAAACAACTAGACTGAAACGAAACACCAGGGTGACAGGCCTAAAAGGCTTAACTGTATACCTCTTATCTTTGGTAGTTTGCTCCCATATGTCTACTTTGTTTTTCTTCAATGTGATATTAATATTAGGGATTGTACTTCTCTGTACAATACAATTCTTTTTTTTCAGGACAACCTTACTTAAAGTGTTAAAGAAGCAAAGTCTTCAAACTAATGATTTTAAGTATCTAAAACTAAAGTTTGACCCGTACAATTTCTGCTTCTAAAGGCACTTGTTATTGGTTTTAATTTTTATAAAGACAAAATCTTTATTTTAGTGCCAAAGCTCATTAGTTGTGTGATGTCACATGTTTATCAAGGCAGGAGATCAATCTTACTTTCCTGGTTAAATTCATATGATCGTGACAAAGTTTGCATGGTTGATGGCCAAGTGTTGTTTCACTGTTAATATTATGTACTAGTGTTATTAGAGCTGCTTGGAGTCCTTTTAAACCACATTTGACATCATAAATTGTCATGTTTTTTTATTATTCCAATTGAATGCACTATTTTGAAAGCTTTTTTCAAGTACTTAAAAATGGTAAGGTAAGCACTTAAATTTATATGTTTAAAGTGGAATAAAAATGTTTGAAAAACCCTGAGAGCTAAAGAATACCAATGACAACATTGTTTCAGTAGCAGTTTAAGTGTAACATGTAGGTACCAGGCCTTTCACTGAAGAAAATGGCAGGCATGCTAACAATCACACGCCTAAACTTTCTTAGGCATGTGATGGCATGCAATAGATATGAAAAATTAATGCATTACCTGTGGGTAAATTTAAGATTGAGGTGTGTGATCAAAAGTACGCCTAGTGCTTTTTAGGTGTGTGCCAAGGTGTGCTGTGCAATCACATGCCTCTCAGTGAACTTAAGCACGAAGTACCAATTCTTGCTTAAATATATTATTTTGGTACTGCTGTCCAGATTACATTCTGTCATGTTTGAAAGGCAGTATTTTCTATTTTATCTCATGGATTTTTTGTTTCTTTTCCAATATTGCTCTTCTACTTTAGAATCTAACTTCCTCAAGGGTTTTATCAATAATTTGGCTCATCCTCATTTACTGTAAAAGGTACTTAACCCTGAGGTCCCTTTTTCCATGTTTTCTTTAACTTAGAAACTCTAGAATCTTCATTCACCATGCTCCTTTAGCTTAAGGAGTTGGTTTGCCTGGGGCTCCACACTACTTTCTTTTGGTTTTATAGACCTGGCCCAGTTTTTGCCTTTAATCACATGACTTGCTAATGATAACTCATCTAGTGGACTGTGCTTTGTTCAATTTTTGTGATCAATTCATAGGGCATCCTTACTACAGTTCACAACTCTAAATTTTTGGCTGTATGGGCAACATACAAGACAAGTACGTTGACTTCTCCGGTTAATGTGTTCAATAATTTCATATGAAGCACTGAATTGTGAACTCTGGCACTTTGATCGTAAAGCTTATTGATTAATATAGTTCATATGCTGATCCATCTCATCTCATCTCTTTAATTAAACATCAACAGGTTCCATTAAATGAGGTTGTTGAGCCAGTGGATTTTGAGGATTTTGTGCTGCAGAACCAGCCACTGAATGAAGATGATCCCGACTGCAAGATGCTGGAGTTTCCAGATGATGATATTGAAGTTACTACAGTAACTAGACAATGTAGGACAGTCCAGCCTTGTATTCCAAAGCATTTAGGGTAAGCATGATGTTTAATTTGTTTTTAAGTAATAATACAGGCCTGGAGCTTTCAGTTCCTGGGGAACTGTCAGAAACCACTTTTTGGTTCAGTCTGTAAATTTTGATCTTTGCCTTCTAAAGTGTTCTTTGTTTTAGTTTTCAAAAGCATTTTAAACTTAAGGGGGGAGGTAAAAAAAAAATTTATCTCAAAATTTTTAACCTATGTCAGTGTGTAATTTTTAACTTTTTTAACTGAAGAAGGCCGAATGGCCAAAATGCTTTTTAATAAAAGTTGGTTTGTGAGAAGTTGCCTGCCTCATTCTTTCACATGTTC